>CM034536.1:5304162-5517601 GCA_020002185.1 Paraescarpia echinospica | reverse complement strand
AGAAGTCTTCTTGAGAACATGTTTAAAATCATCTGGGAATTTACCCGAACTTAGTGATAAATTTATGATATTCGTTATTGTACCAAGTAAAGAGTCAAGACATGCTTTTAGTAGTATGGTTGGTAATGGATCGAGATCACACGACTTATTTGGGGAGGACATTATTATTTTCCTCACTTCATCAACTGTGACTGGCTCAAACAATACAAGTGGAGAATTTACTTGTGGGGAGTCCACATTTACAGTACTTAAGGTGTGACATGGAAAAGCAGAACGTATAAGACTTATTTTATCTTTGAAATGACTAGAAAACGAGTCACACAGAGATTTGACTGACACATGACTAGGTAGAGATGGAGGCGGCCGTCTATGTAAAATATGATTTTTGCAGTCCCATAGCTGACGTGGGTTATCAGAGTTACTCGAGACCATGTTTGTGTAATAATTTGATTTAGCTTTGGCCATTTGTCTGTTGCGGTAGTGACAATGTTTAGAATATCGTGATCTGTCCAAAGGGGAGCGTGATTTGCGCCATACACGTTCAAGATAGCGCCGGCGCTTTTTAGATTGTAGAATTTCAGGAGTCATCCATGGAGCATGTGGCTTTTGGGACACATATTTAGATCTCAGGGGTGCATGTGTATTAAGTAAATCTTTGAGTACTTGACAGTACTGTCGACACAGATCTGACAGATGTTCTTTGGGTTTACTGATGAGGTCGGATTTAAGGATGTCTGTCATTAATGCAGCAATGTCAATCTTATGTATCGGTCGGTAAAACACTTTGTTTTTGGACTCTACGTGAATTCTAGGAACTTTGAGATCAGCAATGACAGTGTGGTGGTCTGATAAACCATCTGAAGCAGTAGGTGTCTGAATAGTGTTACAATCTGAGCGGGTGATTAAGAGATCGAGCCAGTGGCCATGTATGTGTGTTGAGAAGGTAACATGTTGTTTCATGTCATAGGATGCCAGAATGTCATTAAATGTACTTGTTATTGATGAAGGTGTGTCCAGATGAAGATTAAAATCACAGAGTATATAAAATTCTGAATAAATAGTTGCCAGATTTTCAAGTAGATCCTGGAATTCTTCAAAGAAATGGGCAGGGTGTCCTGGAGGGCGATAAATGCACACAAAATAAGCAGAGAAAGATGAATCGGAAATTTCGGCACAGATGGCCTCAAAGCTGGAGTAATCAGGGTTTGAATGCAAATTAACTTTGAACTGTTTTGAGCCGAGAAATCCAACACCACCACCTCGTCCAACTGAACGTGGGCGATGATGGAAGGTGAAACTGGAAGGAGAAATGTCAGCAATGCATGCAGCTGTGTCATGTGGTCTGAGGCAGGTCTCAGTGACTGCAAGGATGTCTATTGTCTTGGAAGTTAATAAATCGGTAAGCGAGGCTGTTTTGTCTCGAATAGATCGAACGTTTGTGGTGGCTACTCGAATATTGCGCCTGATAGCAGGTCCAGGATTAAGACTTACATCTCCTGCTAGTAGTAAAATAATTGCCAATTTAAACGTTGGCTTAGAGCGGGGGATTGGCAGTAACTTTCTATTAAAGCAAAGATTAAGACATGGCAAACTGTGAAGATGTGACAAGGAATGTTGTGTTCTCATGTACTGAGAAACTGTTAAAATGGCAGCCGACCGTTGGTGACTAAGTGGCTTGCACAGCGTAAAATCGTGACCACTCGAAGCAGCAGAACAGGATAAAAATAAAACACACAATAAAAATGCTGGTGACATTGTCTTTCCTCGAAATGGTGAAGAATAAAATGATAATGTCTCATAAAAATAATAAATAATTGAAAATAATAAAATATTCTAAAACTGTATAATTGTACTAAAAATAATGTAAATTTATAGGTTATTAAAGAGTGGGTTGGCGATAATCAATGGCATTATTACAGGTCGTATGATTGTTCGCGCTCAGCAGGCCTGTGCAAAGTAACAAGACGTTTAAAAAGAACGTCTTGTTGAAAAGGCCTGTTAGTATATAGTTTATAAGGGGACTGCCCCTACCTTAGTATGTTGTGTACGTAAGCCTGCTAGCGCGAAAATCAAATCGACCTGTATTATCGCCCAACTAATTTAAGTACAAGATTTAACAGCGTTGGTGGTGATAATTTATAAAATGTTTGTTTAAACAAACAGTGCAATACGTTGACACTAATTCTACACTAGTGTCACAGACAAAATTAAACGTTAAATTGCAAAATATGATATTGAATCACGCAGTGACAAAATAAACAAGTACCACCTTACGCCACCTAGCGACCACGTATCGAAACATAGCAGTATATCATCACTAGGAAAGCAGCAGGTTACAAATAGATTCAAGCTCGATGTGACTAGCAATTCTAACACGTAGCCCGATTGACAATTATCACGGTTTTCATGTGCAAACATGCTTTCACACTTGGGAACACTTAAACACACGCGCGCACACACGCACATGCAACATGTATCGTTTCCTGTAATATATTATATTAGTACTACGCCTTGTGGAATTTACTGCAAACGGTGATAGTAGTAGGTAGGTGGTTGACAATACCGTCCACGGAATAAAGATCAAAGGACATCAAAGGGTTTTGGATCAGTCATTCCATTGGATTCCTACTTATAAAAAAGAAATTATGAATGTCCTGTCATAAAAATCTACTCATAAAAAATCTCTTATCTTAACTGCTTGCTGACATCCTACTTATAAAAAAGTAAAAAAAAGTTTGATTAATAGCTTTTTTGAACCCTTTTTATAGTCGCCGCGGGTTCATGTAAGTGCAGTTTATGTAAGTGTATAGCGCTGACCTCTAGTGAATATGCGTAATGCTATAATAACATAGACAGTAGCGCCTCTAGTGCAAGAATGAGTAATCAGACACTTATGTGTAAGGTTATAAAGATTGTGGTTGTGTGCGAGGTTATGAAAACTCGTGGTTATATAAACGTAAACAAATAGTGTAGTGCCACCTATAGGGAAAAGAAAGAGTATTTGAATCCATCGTGTTTGTGTACTAACCAGGGAAAACTGGAAGGTTTATTATTATTATTCGGTCACTAGCCTAGGTCGGTGTATTATTTGCGTGTGTTGTGGACTAGTTATTTTATTCTTTTTTGCGTTCCTGTACAAACCCGTAGTCGGTGACGTAACACAACGGCTGCCTGGTGTCAATGAATAATGACTTGCGTTCCTGTACAAATCCGTAGTCAGTGACGTAATACAACGGCTGCCTGGTGTCGATGAATAATGACGGTATTGGTGACCTATGACTGAGACGGCGTCGGTGACCTAGTTAAGGCAAGCTGCAGGCGGGCGTACAAAGTACGGCCTTATGGGGGCTAAAAATAATATAGACCGACGCTAGCCGGGGAAGGCGTTTTATTATTCATATTGTAACCTAGCTAGGAGTAAGACCGTTTTCTAATAAATGTGCTGCATTATTAAGCTGAAGTTGGCTTGATAGTGGATTATTATCATTGTTCGTGCACAAGTAGTTGGAATATAGAGGCCTATAGTAAATCGGATATTACGACGAGGACTGTATTGTGAACAAATGAAAAGAGACGGTAAGCTATATATTTTTATTAGTCCGTCGTTCGGCGTATCGCACGAGTTGTTCAGTGTAAGAAATCACGGGACCTGGGTTAATACTATGTCTTTTAGCGTAGAAGAAAAGGTATCACAACGATAGTTAAAAAACCTACGCGTGAGGCGCTGTAGCTGCGACGTCAGTAGTTTCGGGCTCCGTATCCCCTAGGAGGACCACCGAAACCGCCGCCGGGGTACAGTGAACGAGGGGGCCCGGGATCAGGCCCAAAGCCGTCCCCCAGCTGCGCACGAGGCGTGGGCGGCGGTAGCACTCGACGTAGATCAGCGGATGGTGACGGTGACGAAAGGACGCCACGGCTTCGGCCAAGTGCCTGCTGTTGGATGGGGCGCGCTACACCCACCACCACTGCCGTGGACCGGGGCGGTAGCGCTCGGCGATCTAGTGGTGGCGGTAGCAGTAAGTGCGCTCTACGTCCCCGGCCAACAGCGGATGGTGACGGTATCGAAAGGATGCCATGGCTTCGACCAAGTGCGCGCGGTGGTGTGGTCGACGATAGTGGCGGCGCGCTCCGGCCAACACCGGATGGTGACGGAGGCTAAAGTGCGCGCGGTGGCGTGGGCGACGGTAACGCTCGTCGAGCAGAAGTTAGTAGTGGCGGCAGTGACGAGTGTAGCGCGCCCCGCCCAACAGCGGGTAGTGCCGTGAACACAACAATGCCACGGCCAAGGTGTAACGCGCCCCTGCCAACAGCGGGTGGTGCCATGAGCGTAACAATGCCACGGCCAAGCGGCTGCGGCGGTGACGGCGGCGAATTGAGGAGAGTCCAGTCCGTGGGTACGTTAGTAGCCGGGGGTGGTAGGCCAAACCCGTTCCAATTGAGGGGTAAATTTTTCGATCTTAAATAGTCGAATCTGTAAACATATAGATAAAATTCTAGTTAGTAATATATATTGAAGGGAAAAAATTATTAGAGGAAAAAATAGTATAATCTGTAAACATAGACAATGAACATCCTAGTTAGCATCGAGTGAATGTTAAAAGGAGAGTTATTGTAGGTAGGTGTAACGTACCAATCGAGTTCGCGATGCGCTCACGCTAAATACAGCTTCTGCTCTTCGTAAGCGACGTGTGCCTTCATAGTTGCCGTTTAACGGAATGACGGTTGTTGTTTACGACGCTCGCTGTAGGCCTATGAACGCCTGCCGTTCGACACGTAGTCCGTCACGTAGGCGCCTTTACCGACCGGGTTGCATAATTTTCTAAATCCTTAATAAAACCATAAATGTATAAAATAAACGGTCTATTATACGAAGTAAGGATTAGAGAATATCAGGGTAAACTTATATTTGAAAACAACGCTTTATAAAAGCGACGCGAAACTTGTGCACTAACATGACCGAACGCATTTTTGTATTTTCAATAACCTTGCCAGACTCGACTGTTTTGTGGTATCCGCGTTCGAGCGCACGAAGTCTATTCACTATGCTAGTATAAATAGGGCGGCCAAGAACGCCTCTGTATTCACTTGTTCTCGGTGTGTTAACGTCGTTTACTCTTCTTCGCCTTTACAGACCACCGCTGTCATCACCGCTGTCATGCCGGTTCAAGGGGAACAAGGTGTACTCGCTGCCAAGCTGAAGAAGTAGAAGAAGATGGTTACTACGACGGCTAGAGAACCGAAGCCCTCTACGTCAGGCGTCTTCGCTGCAGTGCGGTCTACTAAGGCGACACCCGCTGCCGCAACGTCGCCGCCGGTACCCGCTGTTGCTGCCACCGTTGTAGTTGCCGCCGCAGCGCCGCCTGCTACGGTCCCCGCTGTTGCCGAGGCCGCCGCGCCCGCCGATGCAGCATTGCCGTCGCCGGTCACCGTCGACGCCGAACAGGAGGCTCCTGTCGTTGCGGTCGACGCCGCGGCGTCGCTCTACGACCTGTCATTGGTGAGTTTGAAAGAACTCATAGAGGCGGACGACGGGTTGTATAAGGAATCTACACCTGTCAGGATCGAAACAATTGCGTGGCGTTCAAAATGTACGTACGCGGGGTGTACGCAGTGTCGGCGTAAAGTTCAGCGATCCAGGGCCGGCACTATGTGTCTATCCCACGGCGTCAAGCTAAACCAAAAAACTATTTTTCGGTTCGCGCGATGGTAAAGGAAGTCGGCCCGAAGACCGATCACGAAATTTGGCTCACTCTATTCGAGAACGCCATGTCGGAACTCGTCTCCTACGACGCTGACTATCTCGCCCTTATGACGCCGTTAAAACTGCGCGACACTATAATGGCCCTCGTCGGTAAAGTCCTGGAAGTCTCCCTGTGAAAGACCATATGGGATGATATGGTGACCTACGCCGTCCGGAGTCTGAGTACTATCCGGAAGCCGGAGTAAAGCGATCACCCTTGAATGACTAACGCTTCGCTTGTTGTGTTGTAGGACGCTGACAGCCGGGATCGTGTACTCGACGGTATAATCGCCGACGCTTTGAGGGCAGCGCACGAGGAGGAGGAGGGACCTGCTGTTGAGAAGCGCCGCGTGAAGGTAGAGTACAACGCCGCCGCCGTCGCCCACGCTTTGAGAACAGCAAACAACGACGATGACGACGACGTGGCCCCGGCCGAGAAGTGCGTGAAATTTAACGCCGACACTCCATGGCCGCTGTTATTGGAGGTCGATTATAAACCCCCGAAGCTCGTGAACGTACACCGCCTGCCTTCGTACAACGATTCGGCTTCGGTCTCGACGTCGTCGCCGCCGGCACCGCCAACGTACGCGACCCTATACCCCGTGCCCGCGTACGGCGAGTCGGCGCTGCTGGAGATCGTCTCTGTATCGTCGGACGATCTACCGTAGCTGATCGATGGCACCCAACCGCCGCAACGATCCGTGGTGCCGCCGCCGCAGACTTACGACCACTATCCGCAGGGGGCCCTCATAACGGCATCCGCAGGGCGGGAAAGGTGCTTGCTGAAAGCCTTCGCCGAAGTGGTCGGGGAAACGGTATTGGATCGCGCGCGGCACTTCTGCGGTGAGTGCCCACCCGAGGAAGGGTGCCCCTTCGTGGATATGTGCGGGTATCGTGGCGGAAAACCCAGCCGACGCTATCGCCGGATGTACGAGGACGTGGATGGAATATGCAATCAGTTTTTCCACTCCGCGCTCGATTGGTACCTAAATCGTTCGCTCATACTGTGCGCCGCGAGATTGATACTCGTGCTAAACGACCAATGCGCGCCGGATCGACGTTCGGAAATGGCCCGCGTGAAACAGGTGGCTGACTGGTTGCTAGACACCGACTGGACTTCCTGCTTCGACAATTCGATGCTGGAGTCCGCGGTGGAGGCCTACCTTCTGAGAAGAGCCTGCTTCGGTGATTGACGTTAATAGTTGTTGTAAGAGGTTCTCTCAGGACCCGAACATTAGTCGCACCTGCCTTGTTTACGAACATTAATCGCAGCCAACACGCGGGTGAATACCGCTATAACGAACTTTAATTTAGCCCTTCTATTCACTGTAGGTGGTGGTGGCATAAAGCCTTACGAATCATGTAGCATTGTTATAGTCGTTGGTGTATCACGCTTTCTACGATGCTTAATAAAATGTTGAAAACGTATGAAAAATCTTGTCTACTATTTTGAATACAAACAAACAAACACCCTTGCCCCTGTCCCAGTGAAACAAACACGTATTTTAGAATCCTAGTCTAGCGCACGAATCGCCTACTAGCTAGCGAAAAATAAAACGCTTGTTTTCCCCGTATTATTTTTTAGCCCTAGCACCGTTCCGCCTCACGTCCATAAGGCAGGCCTATTTCGTACCCGATGGCTCTTTACCTACAGCGAACCGTGTAACTAGGTCACAGCCTGTCATTAATAAGACACCCCTCCTAGCGGAAACAAATCCTCTACGTTGTTTAACAATAACTTCAAAAATCGATGGCTAGCGTTCGTTTAATACATTTCCAAATCGTAGTCGGCATTTATTCGCCGCCGCCGCCACCTAATGGTTGCGATTCCTACCATCCGTTTATAGGCGGTGTCGGGGCTCCGCCGTAGTTGGTATCGTTTCGGCGTTGACTACGACGGACGGCGCGCGTACACTCCGCCGCAGAGTCAGTGGTGCTACCACCTACCGACGACGATGCCTGTCTGCCCCGATAGAGGGCGCTGTTGTGGCGACCTGGAGTGTGTATTTAGCCTCTGTGTTGTTTATCGTTTTTCGTCAGTTTTAACTGATGGACGTTAAATAGGTTCGTCGAGAAGTAATATGAAGATGTTGTGCGGCAGAACAGCCAAAGTTTTGGCAGTTTTATGGACCATTTTACTCGTTGTGTGTGTGAGTGGTGAACCGATTTGGCAAGATGGCAGATTCAAGACTAATTCACGTGATGCGCTGTTGGCCTTGCGACCCAGTGTCACTGACAATCTTTCTGGTCCACTCCTGGATTTAAATGACTTTACAGTGCTCTCGGACACTAATAATAGAAACAACCCGCGACGCAAGCGGGGCAAGAGAGGCGGCGTTCGCCAGAGATTGAAGAAAAAGAAGGTACACGCCCTCCCCCTGCCCTCTATCATGTTAGCTAATGTCCGATCATTACGTTCGAAAATTGACGAACTTCAGACCAATGTTGCACTACAGTGGGCCTATAAAGAAGCTTGTTTGATATGTAGGACTGAAACCTGGTTAGATCAAACATTACCGGACAGTGAACTTTACGTTGATGGCTTTGGTACCCCAGTGAGATTGGACCGGTACAAAAAGCTGAGTGGCAAATCACAGGGTGGAGGGATCTGTGTGTATATTAACCAGCGCTGGTGCAAGTCTGTCATCGTGAGGGAAGAACTGTGTACCCCGGACGTGGAGCTATTGTCAGTGTCGCTGCGTCCGACCTATTTACCCAGAGAGTTCGGACAGCTATTTTTAACTCTGGTCTATGTGCCACCGTCATCTAATGTTGCACGCGCAGCTGATGCAATCACTAGCTGTGTGCACCGGCGTGAGACAATGTCACCAGACTCGCCTAACATAATACTCGGAGATTTCAATAGCTGCCGACTAGACAAAACATTGCCTGTTTACCAGCAGTACGTGACGTGTCAGACACGCGGTAGTAACACCCTGGATCTTTGTTATGGCAACATTAAGGACGCGTACAAGTCCGAGATGAAGATGGCACTCGGTACAGCTGATCACAATGTGGTACATCTGATCCCGGCGTATAGAACTAAACTGCAGAGACAGAAAGCAATGCAGAGAACTGTAAAAACGTGGGACTTGAACGCGGTCGATGCCCTCGGGGGGTGTTTTGACTGTACTTTGTGGGATGTTCTTATTAAATCCAGTTCTTCGCTTGAAGAAGCAGTTGATGTCGTCACAGACTATATCAAGTTTTGTGAAGATATGATTGTCCCCATAAAGACTGTGAAAATCTTCTCAAATAACAAACCGTGGGTGACTAAAGAACTGAAAAACATAATCAACGAGAAGAAGAGCGCTTTCATGTATAACAACCGCACTGAAGCAAAAAGGATCCAGTGTACTCTAAAAAAGCAGATCAGGCACGCTAACCTAGAATACAAGGACAAAATTGAACGCCTGTTCCAATACGGCAATATGCGCAGGGCATGGCAGGGACTAAAAACTCTGTCTGGTGTTGAGTCCGGCAAACCTGTCATACAAACCTCAGAGTCAGCGGAAGAGAGTCTCAAGTTCGCTGAGGACTTGAATCCCTTCTTTGGGCGTTTTGACCGGCATGACTTCTCACGTGAGCGTCAGGAGGCGGTGCATGATATTGAGTCTCAGCTCAGTGAGGATGATACCACAGAAACAACTCCTGATGACGTCAGTAAGATCTTCAAGCACGTTAATCCTCACAAGGCAGCTGGGCCTGACAACGTCAGTGGTCGGGTCCTCAAGGAGTGCCATGCTCAGCTGGGTGCAGTGTTCAGCATCCTTTTCAACTGGTCTCTGAAGCAGCATCGCATCCCCCCGGCCTGGAAATCGTCAGTTATATGTCTTGTCCCCAAGAAACCTGTGCCATCTGTTCTCAACGACTACCGCCCAGTGGCGCTTACCTCAATCGTCATGAAGTGCTTTGAGCGACTCGTACTTCGTCCTCTCCTGCAGCATGTTGGGGATCAACTGGATCCCCTCCAATTTGCGTATAAACACAATCGAGGTGTGGATGATGCAGTTCTCACTCTATGTCATAGTGTGTATACTCACCTGGAAAAGCCCAAGTCGTTTGCCAGGATAGTCTTTATTGATTTTTCGTCGGCTTTCAACACCATCCAGCCACACATCATGATGAGTAAACTTGTCAATATGCATGTGAACCCACACATCATCTTGTGGGTAAACCAGTTTCTTACTGAGCGTAAGCAAGTAGTGCGCTATAATGGTGCTGTTTCGAGCTCACTCTTCACTTTCACCGGTGCCCCCCAGGGCTCGGTGATCTCCCCTGTTCTGTTCACACTTTACACAGACGACTGTCGTAGCAGCCAGGAGAGCGTCAATTTCATCAAATACAGCGATGACACAGCTATCGTCGACCTATCCGGCTCTGATCAAGTGTGTGCGTGCGCTGTAGCTGATTTCACAGTGTGGTGTGACAATCATTTCCTAGACCTGAACGTTCGTAAAACTGAAGAACTCATAATAGATTTTAGGAAAAATCCTACTTCTCCCAAGAGACTATTCATTAACCGAGAGTGTGTAAAGAGAGTAGATGAATACAAGTATCTCGGCACTATCATTGATGCAAAGCTCACATTTGGTGAAAACACAGTGGTAATTAACAGAAAATGCCAGCAAAAGCTGTATTTCTTATGCAAGTTCAGGTCACTCAGTGTCAGCACACATGTTCTACAAACCTTCTACAGATGCTACATAGAAAGCTCTATTACATTTGGGTTTCTTGTTTGGTACGGCGGCCTGAGTATCGTGCATCGCAACACTCTGGCACGAACAGTCAGGGTTAGTGGCAAGGTGGTGGGAAAAAAGCAGACCACTCTAGAAGATCTATACAGGCAACGGGCAGAGAGAAAGGGAAGGAACGTCTCCTCAGACCCCGAACACCCCCTGTTTCCGTGCTATAAACTACTTCCTTCTGGCCGCCGCTTTCAACTCCCTCACTGCAAATTGAACTGCACGCGAAACTCTTTTGTTCCCTCGTCAATAAGACTAATGAATAAGTAACTGACCTTCGTTCCCCTCCATCTCTGGCAGTCTTCCCTGCCAGTTTGACACTGAGTGAGCCTGAGATGATTTGACTTTTTAAAAACTGTTGTAACATATTTAACTTATTTATTTATTTAACCGATATAACTTTTATTAGTTTTATTCTATTTATTTTTTACTTTGTTTATATTGCATGTACATTTGCTTTATTTGTCTTAATATGCTGCTCTACACTCCAAATGAATTTCCCTCCCAAGGGACAATAAAGTATTGTGATTGTGAATGTGATTGTATGCGGTCGCGCCGTCGATCGTCTAGAGGGGCACTCGTGTAAAACTAAGCCGCAGCACCAATGCCCGAATTGCGATCGGAAGTACGCCTTTCGTAGCGGCTTAACGAAACATTTTAAGAACTGCGCTACCAGAACTCGGGATACCTGCAAATGCCCGAAATGCGGTCGATCTTTCGCCTATCGTTATAATATGTTAAAACATCTGAGAAGTTCGATGACCTGCGGTGAAAAAAAGAAAAAAAAAGTACACCAACACCACCACCAACGATGCGGTGTCGGCCGGTCTACGGCGTATCGTTCACGAGCACTGGTCGAGTATACGCACGTCTACAGCGCGCGGTCCTATCGAGTCAAGATATAATTATCAACTGACCAGTCGTTTGGACACGGGCGCGCTCGACCCCCGACTACGACTAATGTTCGAGGAGCAGACTCGAGCGTTTAAAATCAACCTAAGTTTTGGGTTTATTCTCCGACACAAGGAGACGGGTCGTTACAGGTACTTTCATTCGTCGTGTAACTGCTGCGGTCGCTACCTCGAATCGCCCACTCTCTTCACCGACGGCCAGTCGTTCGAACGCTTCCTCGAGGGCGTCCGACAACCCGACGTTCTTCAGTACTTTATTGCGCAGCGACCCGACTAGGGGTGGGGTGCCGAATTGGTGACTAACGTTACCTACTTCCCCAACGTCATCATCCACCATCCTATCGATTGTCTCGACGCGCAACTCCCCGCCTTCCTGCGCACCAACAAAGCGGTCGTCGGTCTAGAGAAAGATCAACACAATAGACCCTTCACCAACAACGTGTGCCTCTTCCGCTGTCTGGTGCTTCATAGAAGAGACACCGCTAGCGAGGCCGCCGCCGCCGCCGTAACCCATTTGTCGAACCTCGCCTTAAAGCTCTACGCCGGCTACAGCAGGACCACCACCGGGGTGAATCCCTACGCGTTTGCCGGCGTTCCTCTGAACGAACTCGACCGGGTGGAGACGGTCTTTAAAACCAACGTGGCAATGTATCGACTGACGGAGGAGGAACCCGGGAAAACGTCAGCCGAATTGATCCGGCGTTCCCTCTACCGCTACCCCACTACCATGAACGTGAACTTGTACGACACGCACTATTCGTATATACGCGACATCTCGATGTCCTGTCACACGTACCTATGCAATAAGTGCGGTGAATCGCTGTGGCGAAGCGCCTACGAAATACGGCGTCACAAAGCGACGTGCGAGGGTGACGTTCGCCACGTCTTACCCGGCGGTGTCTACCACACGACGCCGTTCGTGTTTCAACAGTTGGAGGATGAGGGTATCTACGTGGACCAACCCCTGCGCTACTATCCGTACAGAGAGACATTAGACTTCGAGTGCTACTTCGACGATCGTGACCTGCCGGCGGATAGCGCCAAATGCCGGTGGATCGCCCGACACGAGCTACTCAGCGTGAGTATCACCTCGAACGTCCCCGGCCACGAGACGGCGCACTGCTTCGTCACGACCAGGGATTCGAACGAGCTCGCGAAGCGTCTGATCGTCGCCCTGGAGGCCGTGAGCGCAGCTCTGCAACCGTCGTACGACCCGACCTTCAAAGCGATCGCCGCGCTCGTCGACGATTGGAGAGCCAGTTGGACAATAACCCGTACACCGTACTCGCCGACCGCCTGTGGACGCATCTACGCCAGCTCCCCGTCTTCGGCTTCAACTCGGGTAAGTACGACCTGAACGTCGTCAAAAAGTATCTCATTCCCCTGTTCATGACAGAAGAACAGAACACGTCGTCGGCCTTTATGATCAAACGTCAGAACAACTTCATGTGTCTAGCGACGGCGACGCTCAACTTCCTAGACATCACCAACTACCTAACCCCCGGTTTCAGCTACGATAAGTTTCTGAAGGCCTACGGCTGCGAAGTGACGAAGGGTCACTTTCACTACGAGTACCTCGACGAGCTGCGGAAACTAGACGACACCGAACTGCCGCCACGGGAGGCTTTCTACAGCCACCTAAAGCGCGAAGGGATCTCCGCCGTGGCGTACGAAGGTTGCGTGATGGTATGGAGCGACGAAGGGATGACGACGCTGCGAGACTTCCTCGTCTGGTACAACAACAAAGACGTGGCACCGTTCTTGGAGGGCGTCGACAGTTCGCCTTCTACCAGCAGCGCCGCATCGATATGTTCAAAGTCGCCATCAGCGTACCGGGTCTAACGCTACTCTACCTGTTCAACGATCTCCCGCCGACGCCTCACTTCACTCTCTTCAACGAGCCAAACAAGGACCTGCACCGGCTCATACAATCGCAGATCGTCGGCGGTCCCTCGATCATTTTCGCGCGTCATCACGAGGCCGACGTAACCGTTCTACGCCGAGCCGAGTACGGCGAGTCGGCTCGGACTTGTCGCTCGATCGTGGGATTTGATGCGAACGGCCTCTACCTCTGGGCTATTACACAATACATGCCGACAAGGTGGTACACGCGCCGCCGCGAGGAGCACGCCTTTCGGCAGGAACGCGTGCACCGCTACGGTCGCATGGTCGTGCAATGGCTGACGTGGGAGGTCGAACGGACGGGGTTGCGCATACGACACCAGCTCAACGGGCGCAAGAAACGCGTCGGTAAGTACCGGGTCGATGGCTGGTGTCGGGAGATGCGGACGGCGTACCAGTTCCAAGAGTGCTTCTTCCACGGCTGCCCGTGTACGGGGAAGGAAACGAACGTGGTTAACGGGAAGCCGATGACTCAACTATGTACGCCGAGACGAATGCCACCACAGCCTACCTTCGCCGCTTCTTCACAGTCGTCGAGATGTGGGAGTGCCAGTGGCGCGAGGTGAGACCGTCGCCGACGCCGGAAACCAGTCGCTGGACCGGCAGCGGCGGCGGCTCCATTACGAGGTCGACGATCTTGAAGGCCGTACTCGACGGCACTCTCTTCGGCCTGATAGAGTGCGACATCGCCGTCCCGGACGCGACGCCTTCGCCGAGATGCAGCCCATCTTCAAGAACGCCTACATTACGCGCGACGATCTCAGCCCGTTCATGCGTCGCTACGCCGAAGCGCACGAGCTCCTGGCCCGGCCTCAGCGGACGCTCGTGGGGAGCTTTTTCGGCACCAAGATTCTACTCGCGACTCCCCTACTACGGTGGTGTCTGGAGCACGGACTCGTCATCGACCGCGTGTACCAGATCGTCGAGTACGTCCCGATCGCGTGCTTTCGTCGCTTCGGCGACACGGTCTCCGCCGCGCGACGCGAGGAAGACACCGACCCCGACAAAGCCATCCTCGCCGACACGTTTAAACTTCTTGGGAACAGTTCCTATGGGAAAACTATCACGAGGGTCGATCTCCACAGGGAAATCAAGTACTGCACGGCTACCGGCGCCACGATGCTGGTCAATGAACGACGCTTCCGGCAGTTCGATGTCGTCGTACCCGACGATCTCTACGAGATGGCGCTGAACAAGCGAACCGTCCGGTACGCACTGTCCATCCAGATCGGCTACTTCGGGTAACAGTACGCCAAACTACGTATGCTGGAGTTTTACTACGACTTCATTGCTAACTACTTGCCGTGTCCCCTGTTCCAGTACTGCGCAATGGACACCGACTCAGCGTGTCTGGCCCTCGCGGGTCGGGGCGTCGACGAGCTCGTGGAGGAGGCTAAACGCGAGCACTAGTTTCGCCAACGAGGGGACCGGCCGCGGTATCGTTGCGGTCTGTACCAAGACCTACTACTGTTTCGGTGCCGCCGGTGGGGATAAGTACAGCACGAACGGGTTGAGCAAGCGTCAGAATGACATCGACAAGGACGTCTTCCTCGCCATGCTGCGCGGACAACGGAGCGGTAGCGGATGGAACCGCGGCTTCCAAGTGTAGGAATCGTCCGTGCTGACGTACATTCAAGAACGCGCGGCGTTGAGCTACTTCTACGCAAAACGTCGCGTGCTCGACGACGGAGTCACTACGGCACCTACACTCGTATAAACACTACTCTACCCTACCATAACCTAAGGACTACCACTACCCTACCTAATATAAGGACTACCCCTACCCTCCCTAAGGGGGTGCCCGCCCCTCCCCCTCTTAGGGGTAGGGTGGGTATGTATCTATGTATGTATGTATGTAGGTAGGTAGGTAGGTAGGAAATAATAAAGTGTACAACAGCAACAGTTTTCAGAGGAACTCGATGGGGCCGCCCGCGTCGAGGGACGTCAGCGGCTGGTGATCGATCCACTGACCGCTCTCGATGCTCGTCTGCGTCATAGGGACGCTGAACAGGTCCAGTTCGCTCTTTAGGCGTATTTCGGCGTATTCAACAGCCCATCGAGAAAGTCGGCGCCCGCCTCCTTCGCGCGTCGTTTTACCGACTGTTTCAAATTCTCGCCGGCGACGACGTCCCGCGCCACGCGCACGCCCATGTTGAGAGCATGTTTTCCCAGCGCCAAGGCCCCTCTTGTGTGTTGTGAGTATGTCGGACAGCACCTATCTCTTGAACTGGTCAGTCCGTGTGTGCTATGTGTATGCCGGACAATACCTGTCTCGTGAACTGTTCAGTCCATGTGTGTGTTATGTGTATGCCGGACAATACCTGTCTTGTGAACTGGTCAGTCCATGTGTGCTATGTGTATGCGTCGAGAAGGTCGGCGCCCGCCTCCTTCGAGCGTAGTTTTACCGACTGTTTCAAATTCTAGCCGGCGACGACGTCCCGCGCCACGCGCACGCCCATGTTGAGAGCACGTTTTCCCAGCGCCAAGGCCCCTCTCTTGATAAGCGGCATGGCGCTTCGAAAAAGGTTCCCTAAGAGATTGCCCAAGCCGTGTCCCCGCTGTACTCTACCGCCGACGAAGACCGGTAGGTTACCGCCGACCTGTCGAGTGTAGTAGTCTTCGTACACGTTGCGGCCGGCCCTCGCTGATATCAAAACAGTTTAGATTTGCAGCGTCTGATGTGAATCGTCGCCACGAGTTTCCCCTGTTCGAATAGTATCGGTTGACCGATGTCTTCTCTTATATCTATCTCGATCGATTCGAATTGTCTCCTAAGAAGAGGTACGTATTGGACGCGGTCGAAAACATTCGATATAGTGAGCCCGTTCGTACCGTAGACGGGGATGGTTCGGAGCAGCGGGGCGAAAACGTCACCGACGAGGCGCGGTTCCACGATGTCCGTGTACACGTACATGGTGTCGACTCCCCGATGCATGTCCACCGTATATTTCCCCTCGTACTCGTAGGTATACGCGGCGGGCATGGTGCTGATGACGACGCGGGTGGTGACAGTGTCGCGCCGTGGTACACCGGTGTCGAAGTCGTCGGCGGCCGACGACAACGACGGCGGCGCAGGACTCGCGATAACGGTCGATTCGAAGCCTAGTATGTTCTTCAGGTGGCTCCGAGGGGGTATGTTAAATTCGACGCCCGGCGATAGACGCAGCTTCATCCGTTTAGAAATGGGGCTGTACTCCAGGCGGACCTTAAATTTATCGCGGCTTAGTCTCGTCAGTATCTCGTTGATTTTGTACATCAACTCGTAGGCGCTGTTGTAAAACCCGTGAGGGATGTTGCCATGTCGGTAAATTTCATTACCGTCTGAGGCGACGTAAACGTCCCTCTCCCCCGTCTTGCAAGCCAAGAAGAAGTACGCGTCCTCTTTTCTCACGTTCTACTAGGAATGCGGGTACTGTAGCGCCACCAGCCCGCATTCCCACTGCCCCGACAGGTCGATGCGTTGCGGCAGATTCGTAATGTAGTGAGTCAACGTGTTTTCGGGATGCGCTTTCATAGAGGCATTGCTCGGTAACGTCAGGTAAAAGTCAGATGATGCCATCGCGTTTCATAGACGGACTCGGTAGTAGGTAACCGAGATAGCTACTCAGCAGCGTCGTCCACAGGTTGGAGTCGCCCTGGCCACGCGTTAGATTGTATATACTGACCACGATAACCGTGTACAGGACGACGATCTGACACAGGAAGGTGATCTCGGCTTTAGGGCATTCGTTGCCGCAGATACGCCATGGAACGTGTTCGCGGACGTCGACGTCGCCGACGGCATCGGTCGCGTCGACAACGGTTGTTACAACGGTGGCGTGGCGGCGGCGGGGTCTTCGGCGGCGGTAGCAGTTGTCACCTCGTCGGTCATCGTCGCACGACTGCCGTCTGGTAATACGGCACTCTCCCTTTATCGTAGACGCGAGGAAATGACGACTCAGCTTTAGGGTAGTCGTTGCCGCAGAAACACCACGGAACGCGTTCGCGGACGTCGTGGTCGTCGTCGACGGCATCGGTCGCATCGACAAGGACGGATGCGGCGGTATCTTCGGAGGCCGTCGTTGTCACCTCGTCGGTCAGCGGCTGTCGTTGTCATCGTCGCACGACTGCCACCTGACTACCGAGGCGGTGAGTCTACCCTTTATAGTCCACGAACGCCTCGGCGTCGATCCAGCTGTTGAAGGAAGCCGGATAACCGCTCCATTTCACGAGCACCTCCGCACCGCCTCCCTTACGTCGCCGACGCTGTAGAACAGCCTCCACGCGATACAGTTTATCCTTCGGGACGGTTACTCGTTGCAGCTCCGGTTCGTAGAAGGTGCCGTCTAGTAGCGTTCCGGCGTCGTCCCTCAATCGGTAAACGGGAGGGTCGGACGGGTGCGTTTCTACGATGGTGAAGAGCTCTTCGCTTCAGTTAGCCATATACCCTTTCTTGAACCGAACCTTCGCCTTGTTGATGCGTACGCGATCTCCCTCTCGCAGTTTCGGCTTGCCTCGACCCTCGCCAGCGTACAACCGCTGCCACACACTCTCCTGGTTCGCGGCGTTGACACTCGCCGGCGTCCTACCGATGCTTCGATGGTAGGCATTGTTGTACGACCGCACGAAGTCCGGCAACGACTCTATGTATCTCAGCGTCTGATGCTTCTTGAAGTATCTCCAAATGCGGGTCTTTAGCGTCCGATTGAATCTTTCCACGACACTCGCTTTAGTCTCCTTGTTGTGCGTCACGTAATGGTGGACGCCGTGTTCCGTCAAAAGTTTCTGAAAGGGTCTGTTGAGAAACTCCGTCCCCTTGTCGGTCTGTAGCGCGTTCGGCGGTTGCTCCTGCTGCTGCAGCAGGCTCTCGAAGACCGTAACGAGCGGCGGACCGGCTTTACTCTTCAACGGGACGCACCACGCCCGCTTCGAAAAGACATCGTTGACCGTCAATAGGAACGTTATACCGTCGTTGTACTTTTTCAGTTTAGCTACGTCGACGAGATCGGCTTGCCACTGTTGGTTTCGAGCGCCTACGGTAAGACAACGTCGTTTGAAACGTCGTTTGACCGGTTTGTGAAGCGTATAGGCGTCCCGTTCCGATAGCCACCGCTTGACGATCAGTTTGGATACTACAGTCGCCCGGTGCAACGCATCGACGCCGCCGTAGCTGCCCGCCTGTTTCGGGTCGAAGTAAACGCGCTTCAGCCGGTCCCGTTGTTGAGGGCGGCGGCGCTTTCGTTGCGTACCACGAGACCGCCGGGACACCATGGCGGCAAGTCCGATCGATTTACGAAAAATATACAGGTATATAAAGCGAAAGCCGCTGCGACTACGGCGAGGCAGACGACTGCCGTCCTTCGAGGGAACAAACTAGCTTGTGAGCGGCTCGGGCATTTCAACCTCTTTAATACTCCTCCGACTCGCGCTCTGGAGACTTAGCGCGACGACGTTTACCCCTACCATTTCGTCGCCTGTTGCTGCTGCTGTATGTACGCTTGATGCCGGGGGTTACCGACGAGCTTCATAGGGACGTTCAGACGCCTCATACGGTCCCCGAACGCTTCCCATCCAACCGGCGGTAGCGCCTTCTTCCTTTTTCGCATGAGGTCGTTCACGAGATCGACCATGTTACTTCCCGCGATAGGTTTACCGTCGTACACGAATTCGCCGCGGTCGTTCCATTGACACAACGGGTCGGTTTTCATTTTCTCGATCAGGAGGCGGGCTTTCCCTTTCAGAGTTTTCGGCATGCTTTCCACGATCTCGCGCTTTATACCGCTCAGTGCCGCCGTTGACGGTGGCTGCGGCGCCGGCGGCGGCTGGCCCTCCTCGGTCACCCCTTTCACCACGGACACGCATACCGGTTGCGCCGCCCGAGACGCCTCCATCGTATTGTAGCGACTCAGCAGTTGATTGTACGACGCCACCTTCTCTCGCTCGAATAAATCCGCGCGGTCTAAAACGTTCTTCATGTCGCTGTCCAGGCTACTCATCACACGCGATGTGGTCGTGCTCGGTGGCTGGTCGATCAACGGGAGGAGACTCTCCACCAACCGAGGGTCTACCAACGCCATCTTCTTCGCGTGTTGCATCACCCGATAACCTGTCTGAGCAGCGGGAGAAGGACGGTGCTCGCTAACGGGGCTAGCAGCGCTGTCAGAAACCCGCCCGCACCCGTTTGCAAGACCGATCGCTTCTGTTTGACGGAGACCTTTTTCGACGTCAACTTTCGCAGAAGCTTCTTGTATTTTGACAGTACTTTTTTTGTTTCGCTGACAATTTCACGTTCCCTTTCAATATGTTATGCGCGCAGTCGCACATACTACAGATGAAGTCGGGATGTTCGTTGGCGATTATGGCTTTTCTCAGCTTTATATTCTTACAGGTATTCAGCTTCTGCATACCTAAGATATGTTTCTTCACGCGCCCTGTCATCCTGACACGTCCCGACGAGTGACGTCCACGGTGACGCGTCCCTCTTTTTATACTCTCGGCACGTAGACGTACTGAACGCGATCGTCGGGAGAAATGACCGTACGCAAGCGCATATTTTCCGATGTTTCCTGTTTTAGATCAACCAGCAGATAACCGTAGGCTGATGACGTGGCGTCTTTGAAGGCTTCCATCATGTATTTGATTCTACCCGGATACATCTATTTTGCCAGGTGACCTACTTGTCCCGCGTCCCGGGGAATCTAGAATAGCACCATGTATTGCGCATTTAGGCTGACTGTGCGGTTTTCTTTCCCTTTTGGAATGAGATTCTGCAGAAGCTGTACGACGGACGTGTTGCAGTGATGACTTTTTAGTGAACAAGGTCGTGACCCGACTATCGGTTTCCTCCATAAGGTCATCGAGTACTAGAAGCGTCCTCGTTTCCGCGTCTAAAATCTTCGGATCCGATAAACTGTCTACGAATTATATATCGGTTGTCATAGTGGCGTAGTCGGTTTGCCACTGGCCGTAACACCACATAATTTTCTCAGGAGGCGGGTCGATCATAGAAGAAGCGAACTGTAGTAGACGAGTAACGAAAGTAGTCTTACCGCAACCCGTAGGTCCAGCCACTATACACGTAAAAGGATGCTTCAACGACGTGTCCATATCGACGACTGGCGCGCGGGAAACGAGCGATGACTTTTTATTCGTTTCTCCTATATTCATAACGCATCTCCATCAACAATTTGCCGAGCATATTCTGACCTTCTTTTCCCCCGTATTCGCTACCCCAAAATACTTCTTTTGACGGTACTCACACCAATTCGGCGTCACCGGTAGCCAATAGGGCGTCTTTCAACTTTTTCGACGCTCCGAACTTACTCATCAACAGGCTTCATACACTCGACCCAAACGGCATCCCATTCGGCTCCGCGTTTTCGTTTTCCTGATTCCGTAAATTCGTCGACCACGACTGTTTGATGTACTCCGCGTTTTCTTCGTCTTCATTAAACAATGCTTTTCTAAACTGATAGGCGTGCTCGACGGATCTGAAGCCCCGACCGTACGCCGCGACTCGACACGGATAAAAAATCGACAGGAACGACGACGAACCACCGAAACGTATAGGCTCCATACCACTGATCAAGAGACGTTATTGCTATTATAAAACTGACTACACCTTACGCATAACCACGATTTTTATAACCTTACACATAAGTATCTGATTACTCATTCTTGCACTAGAGGCGCAACTGGTTATTAATCATTTTGTCTTTTTTTTATAACTTTTTCCTTCTATACGTTTTTGTATTTTTTATACTTTTTTATAATCAATAATCAGCATTAGGCATAACCACTAGAGGCCAGCATTATACACCACTATACACATTTACATATGTCAATAGAGGTCAGCACTATAGAATTATACACTTATATGAACCCTCGGCGATTATAAAAAAGCTATTAATCAATTGTTTTTATACTTTTTTATAAGTAGGATGTCAGCAAGCAATTAAGATAAGATATTTGTATAAGTAGATTTTATGACATGACATTCATAATTTCTTTTTTATAAGTAGGAATCCAATGGAATGACTGATCCAAAACCCTTTGATGTCCTTTGATCTTTATTCCGTGGACTGTATTGTCAACCACTTACCTACTACTGGTGATCACATATATCAGTTTCAAAAATACCTGACTATTAAAAATTAAAAGTGAATATATATATATATATATATATATATAATTATTTCCACTGCTCGCTTTGATCATTTTATTGTCTAACATTTATTTGTCATTCGTAGACGCTGTAGAATGTGTAGTCCGTCCAAAGACGCCGTCTCTGTCTCCTTCAGAGACCGACTACCCACGGGGTGTAGGTACCTTTCTTTGGCTCGGGAAACTGCAAATCAAATAAGAGGGGTAAGCACACGTGTAAATGTCGACAATACAATGCGGCATACTTCCGGAGAGAGCCGAGGAGGAAAAACATCACGGTAGTGGGGAAAAGGTGGGATGTGAGGACTGTGTGAGCAGGAATTTATCTACGTCTGAGGAAGAGAGGTGCAGCCGGAGAGGCGCTAGCGTTAGGTGTATGTCGGACAGTACCTGTCTCGTGAACTGGTCAGTCCATGTGTGTTATGTGTATGCCGGGCAATACCTGTCTCGTGAACTGGTCAGCCCATGTGTGTTATGTGTATGCAGGACAATACCTGTCTCGTGAACTGGTCAGTCCATGTGTGTTGTGAGTATGTCGGACAGTACCTATCTCTTGAACTGGTCAGTCCATGTGTGCTATGTGTATGCCGGACAATACCTGTCTCGTGAACTGTTCAGTCCATGTGTGTGTGTTATGTGTATGCCGGACAATACCTGTCTCGTGAACTGGTCAGTCCATGTGTGCTATGTGTATGCCGGACAGTACCCGTCTCGTGAACTGGTCAGTCCATGTGTGCTATGTGTATGCCGGACAGTACCTGTCTCGTGAACTGGTCAGTCCATGTGTGCTATGTGTATGCCGGACAATACCTGTCTCGTGAACTGGTCAGTCCATGTGTGCTATGTGTATGCCGGACAATATATGTCTGGTGAACTGGTCAGTCCATGTGCGTTATGTGTATGCCGGACAATACATGTCTCGTGAACTAGTCAGTACATGTGCATTTTGTGTATGCCGGACAGTACCTGTTTGTTGAACTGGTCAGTACGTGTGCATTATGTGTATGCCGGACAGTACCTGTCTGGTGAACTGGTCAGTACACGCCATGCAGATCTTCTCGGCGGTGGCCGGACTGTCGAGTTGGAAGAAGTCGTTCAAACCGACGTCAGCGCGGGCGGCCGCGATCGCGTGTCTGATGGCGAAGAAGACGGAGGCCGCGAGACAGAGCGGTGGCTCACCGATCGCCTAGCGCACAGAGAAACAAGTTGTGGACAGGACCGTGCGCAAGACAGACGTGCGAATTGTAAATATCACATCAGCCTTCAACATTTGAACCTCACCTTGGATGAATAGACCGCACGTGGATTCGAAGAACCCTTTAGAAGGGACACATTGAGTCGGACAGGAATGTCATTGACGCTAGGGATCTTGTATGTGCTCGGTCCGTCCGTGTAGAGGAAGCCAGTGGGAGAACGGCGTTCTTCTTCCAGTGTTAACAGACCGTATCCCTACATCATACAGTAGACATATCATATAGTTAGTGGTTAATAGCTGTGGCCATACCATATACCACATTAAAAAAAATTCTCATTGCGTAACATGTTAAGTATTATCATAATAAATGTAATGATAATAACAAATTACTTATTATTATTAGTGTAGGTGTTTACCGATATGTTAACTTACAACAGAACAACCCCGTTAAACATTCATCGTGAATAACATCAGCCTAATTCTTCCTCTCGACACAAAACATTAATGAATTATTGAAACGTTATTTGTTTACAACAAAATAAGACTTACCAAACATAATGACTTCTACTGCAGTAATATGTGCCAGTGCTTCCATCCATGCAGATATCAACGTGCAGATACATAAATATATTTTGTGCATTTTACAATAATCCTAGTCTCACCTGGACAAACGCTCCCTCGATCTGTCCAATGTCAATGGCGGGATTCAGACTTTGGCCAATGTCCATCACAATGTCTGTGCGCAACACCTTAAAGAGAGCATCAAATCTGTACAAACCAGACCACAAACTTAACATATTAACATAATTATTATATCACGGCAATCATGGACTTCTAAAAGAATATTTTCTGTGTACAAACAATGTTAATCTGGTATTGCATAATTACATGCATGCTTGCCTTCCAGCCTACCTGCTGCAATTATGTATTGTTGATGTAATTAATAAAAATATAATATTTTAGTGTCGCTAAAAGTGGATTGACTATTATTTGTTAAATGATATTTAACAAAGATTGTAATTCAAAGAAATGGGTATCCAGACCAAACCGGTACTCATGGTTACTGACCACGTGGTCTCCGCTCAGGGTATCAATCTGAACCTCAGACACGGCGGCGCCATAAGTGAAGTAATTGAAAACCTCTCCACTGTTCGTTTGCCAGTCGTAGTCAGCCTTTGGCGTTCTTGAAGAAGAAGAAGAATTTGTTTTTATTTGAGACAGACATTTGATTTTACATACAATACATCCATGTCAATAATAAATTAAAGATAATACAAATATATAACCTTATGATAAGCATGTTATAATGCATGGTAAATTAAAAAAAGTAGGGTTAGGAGACTCCTCTAAGACTATAATAGTCGCAATCGAGGAGCCACCTTTTATAATAAAAAAAAAAATACATCACCTGAATCAAATTAATACATCACCTGAGTCAAAATAAAAAAAATTTAAAACATGATATGAATATGAGCATGTATGTAATGTGAGCAAGCTTACATGATTATTGTGTTTGTCGTTTAGGCACTGTTTTGTACTGTATCAAGTTGACAGGTAGTTTCGGTTCTTAATTTCACATACCTATATAGCAATTTTGTCTTGTGCATGTTAGCTGATAATTTTGTAAAAAAATTATTTTAACATACTTGACAAATCCTTGTGAACTATGTGTACTAAGCTTTTCATTAACTATGTCGGGAATGTTATTTAGTAAAAGTGGCAAATTATGCCTAAGACATTTCTTTGCAAATGAATGTTTAATTTTATAAGTGTATATTTTATTATTGACTCTTGTATAATGATTATGCACCTCATAGTTAAACATTATCCTCCAGTTTTGTAAATAGACTGGTAAGTCATTGTGTAAATATATGTAGTAAAATTTTAATTGTTGTAATTTAAGGATGTCATTTACTTTCAACAAGTTGAGTTTTTGTGAAGTGGTTCTGTGTGTGAAGTATGGTTACTTAATGTAATAATTCTCAGGGCTTTTTTTGAAGTTTTATTATTCTATTTGGTTGAAAGCGCCATGCCATGATGTAATACTATATATGTTGCACTATTAAAGAATTATATAATATTATTTTAATATGAAGAGGTAACACATGTTTCAATTTGTTTAAAATGTCAATTTTTTTAGAATAAGCATTACATATTTTTTCAGTATGTTTTTTCCAGTTTAGATTTTTATCTATAATTAAACCAAAACAATTTAATTCCTTGACTTCTTCAATATTTCTACGTTGTCTATCTTCAGAGTGAGTGTCTGTATAATTTTCTTTGCATTTTGAAATGTCATGTATTTAGAATTTGCTATGTTTAGCCATAGTTTATTTATTTTGAGCCATTCACTTATTTTAGAATGTTCTTCATTTATTAAAGGTTCTAAATTTTCGTCATGTATGTTATCGCCGCTGGTGGCGTTTAATATACTTGATAGAGTTGTATCATCGGTATAAATTATGAAATCAAACATTTTACTGGCTTGTGCAAAATCATTGATAAATATGATGAATAAGGGGTCCTAAGATTGACCCTTGTGGTACACCTGTTTTTATTGATAACATATTTGATTTTATATTGTCAATTTCCGTATATTGTTTACGATTTGTTAGGTAACTGCTGAACAAGTTCAGACTTGTTCCATGTATACCATAATATTTAAATTTGTCAATTAAAATGATAATTTGTCAAAATTAATTTTTCAAGTACTTTTGAAATAGCTAGTAGAAGAGATATGAACCTATAATTATTGAATACTGTTGGCTCACTTTTTTTTATAAATTTGAATTACCTTTGCAATGTTTGGTTTATCAGGGAATATTCCTGTGGTTAATACCTGATTTGTTAATGAAATTAAAGATTTGGTTAGTGCAGGTTCTATAGTTTTTAGCAGGTTGGTGGAGAGACCATCACATCCACAGCTACTTTTTTGGGGTATATTAATTATAGTTCTCTTTATGATATCTTCTTCAACGTAATTAAATGTAAAATTACAGTTTACCATTTTATTTAGAAAATATGAATGATCATAAATGACTTTGTATTTAATATAATTTGCTAGATTACAACTTATATTGGTAAATAATGAATTGAATTTATTTGCAATTTCTAATTTGTCTGCCACAATAGAATCGGATTCTTTTAAATATTTTGAAAATGATTTATTCATTTTTCATTTTATAGTTTTCCAAGTGTTTTTATATCAAAATTAAATTCATTAACACATTTGTCAAAATATCATTGCTTTGCTTTGCGGAAACTTCTTTTCAAAATACTATTGTATGTTTTAGATTATCTCATTAATATGCCATATTCGGAAGATTCAGGGTTTGTTATTTAAATTGTTTGTAATGTTTGTCTCTGTATTTTATTGAGGTTGTCAAGCCTTAAGTTATCCACGTAGACTTTTTATCTTTATATTTATTAATTTTCACTAATTTGCTAGTCATATATTTATTTTTTGCTTGATTTGTTTCATTGATGATAACGTTATAATTATAGTTTGGGTCAGCATTTGGATTTGTATCTATTTTGTAATGTATTTCAGAGGCAATTATATCATATCTTGAACGAGCAGAACATGCGTTGTTAGAAAACTTTCAATTTGACGTTTGAAGAAGTAAAATCATTCAATCACCTGAATGCTATTATATATTCGGAATGTAGCTAAAATGAAGTAATACAAGTTAGAATATGGTAAGCAACATCAGCTATGACAAGACGTAGACAAAGATAGTGTAATAACAAAATCCCTACAGCAACAAAGATCAAACTGTTTGTTATATTTTACAGTTGCCGTCTGGGTGTTGTTGGTGCATGTTCAATTATCAGACATGAGTGCACTCACTTGTAGAAGCCTGTTGCCGAGAGGCTGACTCGTTCCAGGTAGGCTGCGACCACCTGTGTGGGTAAGAATGTGTAGTCTTCATGGAGCCAAAAATACACGTAATCCGCATAATATAATTCTAGCACTGAAAGTCATACATATCACATTTAGTATTACTTATTAAATAATAATAATAATAACTATATTTACATACCCAGTCTTCCCATGAGCCTCTGGGGTTCTTTCCAGCGAAAGGCTGCAGTCGTTTCATGATGACTTCACAAGCATTCTGATGACAAATCACAAATACAGTTCATTCAATGCAATGGTTGATCCGTATTTCAACTTGTGACAATATAAACACAACTGAGACTCGTATAAACATACACTATTTAATATGTATTTATAACGTGTTGCAGTGCGGTAACGTGTTTATGAAATATGTTGTATGAAGGTTCTGTTTCGTTTGCGTCAATGTCGTTATGAATGCGAGTAAATGAATGCAAAAATTACGGAAATAAAAAGTATATTTACACAATGGCAAAGATTGAACAAATGTGACTGCCTTTTTTATTGGCCCAACAGCACACGGCATCTGTCACAAAGATGACGTAGAGAGCCAAATGTGGGTTGAATCTAACATATAAATAACAGAAAACTTATTTAGTTATTGATTTAATTCAGTTACATAATTGTTTGCTGCTTTATGAGAGATCTTCTAGCTCTTTAAAGGTGTGTGTGTGTGTGTGTGTGCGTGTGTGCGTGCGTGCGTGCGTGCGTGCGTGCGTGCGTGCGTGCGTGCGTGCGTGCGTGCGTGCGTGTGTGTGTGTGTGTTTAATGCTAACAGTACTGCCCGAATTACCTTCAACCTTGGTTCAGACCTTTTCATAATTACAATAATACAGTACCAGGACCGCCATGCCGTTGAGGTCGGATGACATGCTGGCAGCGGTTGGAGGCGAGTTCGGTACTTTGTCCGTGCTGTGTTCAGAAGTGTGAATTCTCGATATTGGTATCTTCAACACTCGACTCGCGATCTGAAATTCACAAAACATCAAGTTTGTCACAAAGAAGATCAGACTCGTGTCGTACTCATTGGGGACAGTTTCGCAAAACGTTTTAACAAATATTATAGACCATTAGCTAACGCAAGAAATGCCGCGCCCGTACGCCATATCTGAACGCGACCTCAAATTTGAAGTAAACCGCAGACCTCGCGTCGACGTCTAATAAAACACCATTAGCTAAGGCCTAAGCGCGCAGTGAGCGGTTTTACGTTCGGCTCCAGCAGGTAATTATTTTCTCATATGTAGTGAATTTATGTGTGTTACTAACAGTAAAATGCATGCACGAAATATATAGATATATGTATAAATGTGTTATCGGAACAATTTAACCTTTATCACAATCGATAATCGCAGGAAGGTAGAATTTAGGACGCAAGAACGGCAAACGCGCACCCCAATGGCAATGCAATCATTCCGGCTCGTACGATTAGACTACGCAAACAAAACATTGCAATAACAGCCTAATCGTGATGTTTGTATACCACAGCGTAGGGTAGCGTAATGGGCAATATTTTCTTTAATTGGTCTAAGGTATTAGGGGACACCCATAAAATATGTCAAGCTTAAGCGTGGTGGGTGTACCTGACGAAACGGTACATGGGATGGGAGGGGTGTCGGGGTAATTGTTACGTTACCCCTTTCCACATACAACATTGTATTTGTTATATTGTGACGTGTAATGTTAAATATTGTTGGAAATAAATTATTTACTTACTTACCATTTGTGAAACGGTTATAAACTTTTTTTTTTAATATGAACTGCGGTAACAAATTATAAAAAACGCCACAACTGACACTGATTGACAGCTGGTCAACGCAGTTTGCTCACTAAGGATTTTTTCATTAAAAGTTTTGTCAATCAACTGTCTGCATCTAGTCCAGTCGACAAAATAAATGGGCCATAAATCTACATTTTATATAAACCGCCAAATGCAATGCTTACGTTTCTGTTTATAATGCAACCAACGATTCAACTACGTTTACAAAAAAGTTTAGGTTAATATACATAGTAGGTCCACATAACTATCTGTGTGGGCTTAATAAACATTAGATAAACATGTGTTACAATATTGTATTTATGAGCGCTTAGCCATGCGTAAGCCTGAACTAAGTGAGTAGAGTCCAATAACCAAATGTGTATTGCACTGTTATTGCGCCTCACTGCGTCGCTGCAGATGAAAACAAGCAAGTCGTAGGTCTTTTTAAAAGTCGTCAAACATGCATAGATGTAATTTATATATCAACTGTCTTTATAAGCATGTGCCATATTTGTCGTTCATACGAGAAGTTGAACTGCAGATCCCGAGTAAACCTCTGATTGGATCGCAAAAGCTGTGACGTAGAACTCAATTAACTTTGCGGTTGGCGTATGTTTTGGCGTCAGGTTTGTGCTTATTGCGTTAGCTAATGGTGTCTATTGTCGCGCACATGCGATCGTCAATGGCGGACTCGACCCGCTTCGCATTTCTTTATCCTTTGTTGCACGACGGGGGCACTGCCGTATCCGGGCCTGATCTCGCCTTAGGGGCAGCACCGTCCACACCGGGTGGCAACAGCTTGAACTGTCTGGGCGTTTGTTGCCACCACCTGTTACCGAGCCAGTGGTTCGTTCATCGGGACAAGCAAGTCATCTGCCAGGGGCGACACCGATGCCGTCAACATTCCCGAGCCACCATGTCGCGGATGCATCATTCTCAAACGCAATATTAGACGGGGGGAATAATTATATTATGTTAATCTCCAGCTTTTGGCTATTGTCGACGACGATGGGGAGGACAACATGTACTAGCAGCATCACCAGCGCCTAACGTTAGAGGTAAAATTAATCGGTCAGCAGGATGCATTGACCCTAGTAAAACCCTGTCACACCAAAGGCATTAAAACCATTGATCAGTGGGCGGCAGTATTCACTGTGTATGGGGCTGTACTCACTGAACATTCCCCACAACAAGCTCCAGGCTTATTTAAGCACACAGCAGACATCACTGAGATGGCACGTACCTTTGGGGGGCATGGCATGGTATCGCTATGACAAGGCTTTCCGCAGGGAGATGGGGGCCAATCACTTGAGTTTTGGGCAGGTTAACTGGGACCTGTGGTTTTACTGCCTTGAGCGGGCCTCCAACAAACCAGGGGACTATTCCTTTCGGGGCACTACCAACCGCTGTCCTTACGTCCGCACCCGGGCCAGTTTCCCTCTCGGTAACCGGGGTTTCCAGAAAGGCCAATGTTACCAGTTCGAGAAGTTTGGCTCATACCCCAGACCTGCTTGTCAGTTCAAACACACATGTGCCAAGTGCTTCGGTAAACACTCTACCAGTCATTGTACCTTGTGCTGTGTCCGCCCTCAAGGGGTTGGGCGAACAGGTGCAATGCGTACTGCCAAAGCCAATAAACAGTAGAGTGTTATATCAGTATCTTCCACAGTATTTTAAAAATTGAGACTGCGATTTTATTGGTGGGTTTATCCGTGGATTTCTCTATCCATTACAAGGGACCTCAATGTATGCGTGTTTCTGGCAACCACCAATCTGCACTTCAAGCAGCAACCCTAGTTGATGAAAAAATCAGACATGAAATTAGTGTAGGTCGTGTTGCAGGTCCATTTCAAGAAATTCCTTTCATCAATTTTCAAAGTTATCCCCTTGGTTTGATTTCAAAACAGGAAAAGTCAGGCTCATTCACGATCTGTCATTTCCGAAAAGTGAATTAACTAATTTCTACACCTCGAAAGAATTTAGGGCAGTCCAGTATAAATCTTTAGACAGGATGATGGAGCTAGTTAGGTCATTCGGCCCTAATTGTGTAATTGCAAAGGCAAATTTACAAAAGGCTTTTATACTCATTCCAATTAGACCACAATATTATCCATTGTTGGGTTTACATGGAAAGGTAGGTTCTACCATAGCAAAATGCTCCCAATGGGTTCAGCAGTTAGTTGCCAGACATTTGAACGTTTTAGTCGAGCCCTGCAATGGATTTTATAGTCGCATTTCAATGTTGTCAGCGTAACACATTTGCTCGACGATTCTATCGTTGTTGGTTCACCTAGTGAGCCCACTTGTCTCAATTCGTTGCTTGCTTTCGAGAGTCTTGCGCTTGAGATTGGCATCACATTAAATGAGGGCAAGAGGTGTCATCCTGAAAAATGTCAAATTGTTTATGGATTATGGAGATTGACACTACTACGATGCAGGTTCGTGTACCAGATGACAAATTATCCAAGACTATGTTATTAGTGAACCGCATGGCAAAGTGTCGCAAAGTAACATTGAAGGACTTATTATCACTGATCGGTTTGTTTTCTCATATACCTGCCTTGCTGTATCAGCAGGTAGTGACTTTTATGCCGATCAATGAATCTAACAGCTGGTGCGACTCGGCTGCGCCACTATGTTACATTGAACTGTGAAGCGCGGGCAGACTTATAAGCATGACACATTTTTCTCCGGTCTTTCAATGGAAGGAGTATGTTCCTGGAACAGAGGTTTCTGTCATCTGACACGATTAAGTTGTGTACAGATGCGTTGCTGTAGTTTTTGGGAAGAAGTGGCTTGCAGGTGCATAGCACAAACTCTTCACCTCGGCTGATATAACCCTTCTTGAGTTGTATCCTTTGGTTCTGGCAACAGAGTTGTTTGGAAAATATCTGGCCAACCACTGTGTATTTTTCATGTCCGACAATTCCGGTGTGGTAGATATCATCACTAAGACCACATCAAAAGCTTCTAAAGCTGTTGTCCCTGACAAATTCACCCACTTATGTATAGCTGCTACGTTCATGTTAGCTTTTCATGGATTTTTTTACGAATCGCCGAAATGACTGCGGCCTGGGGTGTCGGTGAAACATGTAATAAAATGGAGTGATCTTGTGATAGTGCCTGGCCATAAATGTTCTAATCCTTGTATGCAATTAACAATCAGACATAAAACACCTGCAAGTTGGCAGGCCTATTGTTCTCGCAATCAATTCACAGTCTAAGAACTGTCCTGTGGTATATATATATGTCACTATCTACACACCTGTGGTTCATCAGCGGGACCACTTTTTGTCTTCCCTGACAGAATACCCATTTCAAGAACATATTTTGCGTCTCAACTGTCAGCGTGTCTTTTACAAATGGCATTCATTTATGATAGGTGCTGCAACAACTGCAGCAACGCGAGGATACACAGATGTACAGATCCAAACTATGAGCAGGTGGAAATCGGCCTCTTTCCGGCGATATATCCGAATCCCCCCAATTCCGTGTAACTATGGACATGACACTGAAAAAATAAAACTTCTCATATTGACAAATTAATGCTTGCACACATATTGGGAGTAACGAATGCGAAAGTTACACAGAAACGCTACTTCGTAATTAAGAATATGAGCTTTTGGAATGGTTGGGCTTGCATTTTAACAACAATGTTTGAAATTTTTCCCAAATTCATGGCCCATTTCCATTTCAGCATTCAAATGAAGCAAATTAAGTAGTATATATTTTGATACAACAGCCATTGGCAATTAGTATTACATAGTCTATATTTTTTCTATCTGCACATAACTGTATGATGTCAGATGTTTTACTGGTGGTCATCATGTAACGTGAGTGACGAATATGTGAATATTGTTATATCATTTTTGAAAGCAGTGTTTTCAAATAAATTATAATTTCTCCTTCGACTAACTTTGTTTTGTATAAAACAAACAGAATTTCACTTCTAGGCCTTAAAGAATTCATGCAATCTATGGTTAAAATATATGTAACGTAAGTGACAATGTAACATGAGTGACGACGTGTAACGTGAGTGACGTCCTTGGATTCACACTAACTCTGGTTTCAAAAATCTAGTGACCGTCTAGATTGGTAGCCTAAAACTAGTGACTGGTGAACATACTAATCAATATAATTATATAATAAAAAAAATAAAACTACCCATGCTGCACGCATCATTTCTTGTTCTGGCCACATGTCTGCAAATTGTTGTCTGTGAAGTATGGAAGACAGTTGGGTCATCTATCGTCGTCTGGTTTGGTGTGAACAATATCAGTTATTCCATAAGGTGACATACATGTTTTAATATATTAGTTTATGAAAATATAGATTCATATCTATATACATTAATTACTGTTTTTTGAAATTTTTCCAAGACACATGTGTTCGGTGTAATGGTGTTGGCTGACAGGACAGGTTTTCAGTTTTAACATGTCATCTGGGGGTTGTGTTGATCTGGTTGTTGCTGTAGTTTGGGTTACTAGTAGGCTGTTGAAGCGGTGTTCTACTTAATAGTACTCAGCTTCATATATGCATGCATTTTATTCCATAACAGTTCATCACTATGAATTTTGGACATATTTTATACATTATTTACAAAAGCAGTCCATTAAACCATTTTATAAACAAGTGACAGGTTAAAGTGTGTACCCTCTGCACTAATAACACTGGTGAACAATGAAAGGGAGACATTTATCGTTCAGTTATTCTAACCTTCTGTCTTCCTCTAAGACGCCACTCTCGGGTGCCGAACGTCAAAAGTTTTACAGGACACGACCTAAACAAAATGGGAAATAGCATATGTTCAAAGCCAAGCATGCTCTCCAAGTGAAAAAAGACGAGATGCAAAACAAAGAAATGAGAAACTGCTTTCAATATCTGCTCAAAAGAACTTGCAGCAAAAAGACGAGATGCTGTAACTTATAATGAAACGGGTAGCTGACTTTTGTCGACACCAAAAAGAAGCCGCCAAAGACAAAGCACAACATGTACCGTTTAACAGCGCTACTAGTTTCGCCAAAGCGACTGCTAGAGCGCAACGAATTATGAAGACAGCTCTACCCTCAACTCCACGTCGCAGAAAGGCTATCTGTCGAAAGTTGTATGCCACTGAGTATGGTGAAGCTTCATGTACATCATAAAGCAGAACGTTGACCAGGACATCAGCTCTGAGTGAGGAAACTGTCAACACAGTGATAGAATTTGATCAGCGCGACGATGTAAGCCTACAAGCACCAGGGAGAAAAGATGCCACCAGTGTGAGACTGGCTGATAGGACGAAGGCAAAGATGCAAACCCGACACATGACAGCCTCAATAATGGAGACCCATGCCATGTTCCATGGTGAATATCCTGATGCCAAAGTTGGCAAGAGCAAATTTGCTGAACTGAGGCCTCAACATGTTCTCCTCAGCAACAAGCTCCCGCATAATGTCTGCCTCTGCAAATACCATGATAATTTTACCGCAGCAATCGATGGTTTACACAAGGCCATTCCTGACTTCCCATCGTACACGCATTCACTACCAGGAACCTTTCTGTGTGAAACCTCCTCTGAGGATACCTGGATGGGGATATGCGATATATGTGCCAGAGGTCAAGGGTTCACCTCAAAGTATGCGCATGTTCAACAGTATGAGAAGGCCACATCCTGGTATGTTTGGAAGAACGATGCAGAAAACAGGTTGTACAAGATGCTGGAGGATTGCACAACGATAGATCTTACCAGACATTTCGTTTCCATGCTGCCTCAGTTCATCGAGCACTGCTATATTAAACGGGCACAAGATGCATCTTACAAAGTAGAGCGAGCTGTTGCAAATACAGAACCAAAAGGGTATAATGCATCACATGCTCTCATTCAGGTTGATTTCTCTGACAATTTTACCTGCATCGCTCAAGATGAAATGCAGAGCGCTCACTGGAAGCAAAACCAGGTGAGCCTCTTTACATCAGCGATCTGCCACTCTGGCTACCTGCACTCATATGACAGCTTGGTTCACTCGAAGGAATCCGTAATTGTTTTCGTAGACAGGTTGCTCGGTGAATTGCCGGGCACTGTCAAGACGGTGTCGCTTTGGTCGGATGGTCCCAGTTCCCAATTCAAGAACAGTTGCATCCCTGCATCTCTCCCAGGACTGGAGGGAAAGCACAACCTCACAATACGATGGAATTATTTTGCGACATCTCACGTCAAAGGCCCAGTTGATGAAATTGGTGGATCAGTGAAACGTTACGTTTGGGGAAGGGTCAAGACCAGGACATTCCATGTGATTCTGCAAAGACTTTTGCGTCAGCTGCTCAGATCAATGAGAAGAATGGACAGATGGGTCTGGCACAGATCTTTGATGAGGCACCTGCTATCCAAAACATCGGCAGGATTCATTGTGTGAAGATGATCAATCAAGCACCAATCACGTCATTCCTAACAAAAATAGTCAGACACTGGTGATAGAGTATCTTAATTTGGCGAGCAACAAGGATGTCCATGTTCATGACTGGGTTGTTGTAGACTATGACAACGTTGCGTTCCCTGGGGAGGTTTCCGCCATTGTAGAGGGGAAAGATTACAAGGTATCAGTCAAGGTCCCAGCAGGCAAAACCTGGAAGTGGCCCACACCAGCAGACACACTGTTCTACAAGCGTGATCAGCTAATTCGCAAACTGAACAAGCCAATCCCAATAAACAACCGTGGTCACTATCAGTTTGCTGACTTCCCATAAGGATGGTGTCAATGGTGCATGAACTCATGTTATCTGTGTAGATACACATGACATACTCCTGCCTATGAAACTTGAATTTTAACCATTTTTAAATATGTTGCCTTTTTATGTGAACAATTTATGTTTCAGTTCTGATATTTCGTCCAGTATGTACAGCTGTACCAGGAAAAGGTTTAATTAAATAGTTGTGTTTGTTACGTGTTATTGCATGCTTCTTTACACTGCAGATGTCTGAAAAGCAAAATGACATGAAAACAGTATAAAATATTATTCTAAACAGGTTCAATTTACACATGTAAATGAGGTTGTAACGTGAGTGACGTAACGTGAGTGACGTAACGTGAGTGACGTAACGTGAGTGACGTAACGACTATTTTTATCTGATATGCAGCTGGTGACTAAATTATGTCATAGATTGAACATAAACACATTGTTAGGTACCGTTATGGTAAGCCAAATATTTGTACAAGAATGTAGCGGAAAAGTTGAAGCAAAAATATTGATGTCTTTTTTTCGTAACATGAGTGACGGCTCGTACAGTGTGTGTAGGTACTAGCAAATTTAAAAATTTGAATAACTGCCTATATAGTGATCTAGACCATAACGCTAAGACACTACATTTAACAAGATTTAACAAGATAGCCACCCAGAGAATTAACTCTAGGTGGCAGGTGTACAAGGAAGCCCTTTGGCTTATCGAGAGTCCGACCCTTTTATCTATGTGTATCCCGCCCGTCTGAGGTATGTGTCGATTTTATTTTTAAACATATTCACGCTACTAGCACCCACACAATCATCAGATAATCTGTTCCATTCATTTACAGTCCTTTGTGAAAATGAAAACTTTCTTATATCTAATCTACTCTGCTCCTTTGCTAATGTAACTTCATGTCCTCTAGTCCTTCTATCTTTCTTAACTGAAAAAAAAATATTTCTATCAATATTTTCATAACCATTCAATATTTTAAACACTTCTATCTGATCTCCTCTCAATCTCCTGGTCTCTAGTGTTGTTAATCCGCATTTTTTTAGGCGTATTTCGTAACTAAGATCCCTCAGTTTTGGTATCATTTTAGTTGCTCTCCTCTGCACTCTTTCTAGCATATCTATGTCTTTCCTGCGATATGGCCTCCACGCTTGAATACAATATTCTAAATGAGGCCTAACTATTGTTTTGTACAGCGGTATTATTAGCTCTTTTTCCTTAAACGTTATGTTTCGCCTAATTAATCCAAGGATTTGATTTCCCTTTGAAGCTGCAATTCCGCACTGCTCTGAAACCTTCATATCAGCACTAATGGTTAACCCTAAATCCTTTTCTTTTACAGTAGTACTTAGTACAGTACCCCCCATAGTATATTCTACCTCTTCGTTCCCATGTCCTGTGTGGAGGCATTTACATTTCCCAAAATTGAACAGCATTTGCCACTTTTCAGACCATTTGATCAACCTGTCAAGATCATCTTGTAAATGCTGTCTATCTCCATCACTTTTAATCCTTCTAAACACTTTTGTATCATCCGCAAATTTCAACACCTTGCTTGTTATTTCATCATCCAAATCGTTGATATATATTAAGAATAATATAGGTCCTAATACTGATCCCTGTGGTACCCCACTCAATACCGATTTCCAGTTTGAAGCCTCCCCATCAACTACTACACGTTGTCTTCTGTCAATCAGCCATTGTTCTATCCAGTTTATAATACCATTTCCTATGCCATGGGCCTTTAGTTTCAGCAGTAATCTTTGATGTGGTACTTTGTCGATAGCTTTTTGAAAATCCAAGTAGACGATATCTACCGGTGATTCCTCATCTACCCACTTAGTGATGTCTTCCAAAAACATAACATATTTGTTAAGCATGACCTCGCTTTAAAAAAAACATGTTGAGATGGGTTTATCAAGTTTTGTTTAACAAGAAAATCCACCATGTGATCTTTAATTAGTCTTTCTAATAATTTGCAAATCACTGATGTTAAACTCACTGGTCTATAGTTCTCTGACTTGTTTCTCGAACCTTTTTTAAATAACGGTATAATGTTTGCCTCTTTCCATTCTAAAGGAACCACTCCCTCTTCTAATGACAAATTGAAAACTGTTGCAAGCGGTACGCTAATTTGTTCTACAATTTCCAATAGTAGTTTGGGCGGAATCCCATCCACTCCAGGTGATTTATTATCCTTCATAGCCCTTATTTTCTTAGCTACCATTTCCGGGGTTACAATTAATTGTCCTAAATAGTCTGAATCTGCCCCCTTCAACTTAGCCTCTGGTACTGGCAGTGAACTAATATCTTCTCTGGTAAATAATGAACTATAGTACTCATTCAGGTCTTCTGCCATTAAGAATCCCTCTGATATTATATTTCCAGCAATATCTTCTAGAGGACCGACCTTATCTTGAACTTTCTGTTTGCTTCGAACATACGCATAAAAACTCTTGCTGTCATGTTTTATATTACTAGCTAATTGTTGTTCATAGCTTCTCTTTGAATTTCTAATTTCAGCTATAGCTTGGTTAAGTGCTTCTTTATAACTGTTGTAGTCTTCATCATTTCCAGTACATCTATATGACTTCCACATCATTTGTTTATACTTATTTTTTCTAATAGCTTCTTTCGATAAGTGTTTCTTTTTGGACCATTTCCCTTGTTTTTTGAAGGATACAAATTTATCGACTATGCACTTAATTTCACTCTTTAACATATTCCAGCATTCTGTTGCTGTCTTATTTTTTAGTGTGTTATTCCAGTCTACCTTTGCTAAATATTTCCTCATGTCCTTATACCTTCCTTTGTGGAAATTTCTCCTATACTGTTTTTTACTATTCCTTTCTGATTTTACTTTGATGGTAAAATGCATCTGGTTGTGATCGCTACTCCCCAGTGGCTCACATATCTTGACATTGTCAACTAATAAATTCTGTGAGGACAAAACTATGTCTAACACATTCTCACCCCTAGTTGGTTCAAGCACATGTTGAGAAAGGAAAGTATCTTGAACTAAAACTAAAAACTTGTGGTCCTCACTGCCCTTACTCTGAAGAGATTTCCATTGTATATGTCCGTGGTTAAAATCCCCCTTAATAATACAGTCCCGTTTGCTTACTTCCCTTATAGCGTTTTGTATTTTTTCATTCTCTTCTATGCTTATGTTTGGACTTCGATAAACTAACCCAACTGTTAACGTTGAGTTTCCTGTAACTATGTTACACCAAACAGCTTCTTCGCAATCTGCTTCTCTTTCTAATTTTATTTCATAAGCCTGGATAGATTCTTTAATATATAAAATAACTCCACCTCCCTTTCTTCCTATTCTATCTTTTCTAAACATTACATATCCTGTCAGTCCCATTTCAGCATCTGATATATCGGTGGTGGTCCAGGACTCGGTTATATCTATTATATGAGGGTCAATATATTCTACTATAATGTTTAGTTCATTTCTTTTGTTTACTGTACTCCTTGCATTTAAACAAACACATTTATAACCAGCTTCAGAAGAGTTTTCCAGACTGTTATTTGCTGATTTATTAGTGCTGTCTTTATCTATGCCTCCATTTTCAGGCTTTTCTGCGAGACCCCCTTGCGAATCTAGTTTAAATAGATGCAACCTGTCCCACTGTCAACCGGTCGCAGCAGGTTCTCTGAGAAAACTGCTGCCCCCTTTCCACTAAGATGGAGGCCATCTCTCATGTACATATCTTCCCTCCCAACAAAGTTATCCCCATAAATCTGTGAATCCCACGCCCTCTTCTTCACACATCTGCTCAACTAGTGCATTGATCGCCATCCTCTTACAGTTTCTGTATGTTGCCCCCCTTCCTCCCATTACTGGCAAAATTCCTGAGAGAACAACCTGTTCCACTCTTGTCTTCTTTAGCTTCCTTACTAGATGTCTGTACTTCTGAACTACCCCAGTTGTTCCCTCCTTGTCTGCATTGTTTGTCCCTACGTGTACTAGTATAGACCCTCCCTTGCCATGCCCCAATACCTTCTCTACCCTTTCGGTTACATGCTCTATCCTAGCCCCCGGTAGACATACAACAACGTTCTTCCCCTCGCATATAGTCTTGTCTGTTTTTCTCAGAATTGAATCGACCATAAACAATCTCTCTTTTCTCCTTGCCCCCTCAATCACTGCCTCGGAGTAGCTCCTCTGGTTTGCATATGTCTGGTTGTTGTCTTTCCCCCCTGTCGTCTTCTCTCCTGTCACATTCTCTTCCGGTCCATTCTTTCCTGTCGCTTTTTCTCTTGTCACCTTTCCTCCTGTCAGCGTCCCTTTTATCGACTTCTCTTCGATCACATTTGCTCTCACTTCCTTTCGTCCCTTCATCTTTCGTCCCATCTCATTTTCTTCTCTCCTCTCCCGTCCCATCTTCCCTCCCTCCTTCTCTACGGTCACTTTCTTCCCTGTCACCTTCACGCTTGTCACGTTTTCTGTTGTCGATTTTCCAATGTCTTCCCCTCCAGTCACCTTCCCTCCTCTCAATCTCCTTTCCTCAGTTTTCTTGCCACTGCTATTCTCCTTCAGCCTTGCAGTATTCTCACCTCTCTCCCTGTCGTCTCTCTCCATTCGACCTGCCTCCTTGCTAATTCCAATCTCCATTCCCTTCACAATATCTGTCAACCTAACTATCTCCTTCTGCAGACACTCCACCTTCCAACACCCAATGCACTGAAAGGTGAATCCTTCCTCCATGGTTTCTGCCCATGACTTCCCACAGCCAGACAATGCAAAATCTACCCAGCTGTGGCAGTGATCGCACACCAAGTGTCGCTTTGCCTTGACCTGCCGCTTGCAAGGCGCCATGTCCCGATTATAATTTATTCAATAACTTAACTAACTTAGTCTTTATAAAGACTGTTTCCTGTGTACTACAGCACACTTTAGGTTACACATTTCTATTACACAGCCGACTATTTATTCTGTCACGAACGCTAACATTACCGGTAGTGACCTAATTTAAATACAATCAATTACGTTACGTTAGGCTGCTTTATTTATTTAGGTTACGCCGCCCGACTATCGCCCTGGCCTTGCTTAGTTTTAACAACAATGCTACCTAATCAAAATATCTAGCAAGTACTGGCTTACACAGATATTATCTTATGTAAGTGCTTTGATGGTTGTTACTTTATCTCCTATATATTCTACCACATAATCATGTTTGTTAAATCTTGCTTACAATTTATCGAAGGCTAAATGAGTTACCCTATTATCACTCACTATACTAAGGTGTTCTAAAATACTTTAACTAACTAACTTTAAGCACAACTGCTACTCAATATATGTTTATTGCAACTTTATGAATGATATTAAGGCAAGAATAATACTTATGAATCTGTAATTCCACTTGTTTATCAACTTTTCTGCACCACCAATTTCTACGAACTATCTCCGCCAAATATAGCTTTACATGTTGTAGATTGGTCAATAATATCTTGAGATATACGTGGCTGAAAGAACCAAAATATTATAAATGTAACGTGAGTGACGCTGGAATTGCCCCCATGATAAAATTATGAATGCTGTTATGTTACCCGTGTCATTCGCCTGGTGATGTTGCTGCCAGTCCTGTATCGGTTTTACAGTTGAGTTGCAAACTACTGGGGAACTTCCGATGGTGAATTGGTTTGAATTTGGTGCAGCAAACTTGCGAAAATATAAGGATATTTGATCAAGATAAGCGATATTATTGAGTGTATAGCATACATAACGTAATTATAGATATATATGAAGCAATATTTTTGTTAAATGTTAGCTAGAGGGAGTAATCTAGGGTAGATTAAAAGTAGGCTATTTGCGAGCGATAATTGGGGACGTTAATGTAATCGGAACGTTGTTTACAAAATGGGTCACTGGCGAAGTTAACGTAACGTGAACGACAATAGAATAGCGTTATTTGAGATAATTGATGTAGTTAGATGAGTAATTAAAACCTGAAATAACAACCTTTTAAAAGTACACTGGAAACATTCTTTGTAAAGACTACCTTGTATCTAAGCCTAACTTGAATACATTGTCATCGACATCGTAACTAGGTAAGGCACGGTGTGTCACTGTGTGTTAACAAATATAACTAACTATAACCTAAACAATCTGGTGTAAATTGTACACAGAAAAGTTTTTTCAAAGACTATATAAAAACTATTTTGAACATAAATAAATTATGTTATGGCACCTTGCAAGCGGCAACTCAGGGCAAAACGACACTTAGTTTGCAACGACTGCCAGAGCTGGGTGGATTTTGCGTTGTCTGGCTGTCCAAAATCATGGGCAGAGACCAAAGATGACGGATTCACCTTTCGGTGTATGGGGTGTTTGAGGGTGGAATGTCTGATGAAGGAGGTGTGTAAGTTGACGGATATAGTGAAGGAGATGGAGGTGAGACTCAACATAGAAATAGATGGAGCAGAGAGGGATGACGTGGAGAGAGTTGAGAATTCTACAACACAGAAGGAGCAGAGGTGTGACACGGAGACTGAAGTAAGGAGACTGAGAGGAGGGAAGGTGACCAGTGTGAAGGAACAAGAAATTGAGAAGACAGGGGGACGGAGGAAAAGTGTTCGGCAGAGGAAAAGAAAAACGGGTCAGTGGGGTTAGATCAACAGGTAGTCAGACAGTAGAGAACGAGGAGAGACGCGGCAGCGATACAGGTGGTGAAGAGGTAGATACCACAGAGGCAGTTGGTAAGACTATGAGACAGAAGACTGATGGAAGAAGACAGAGTGTTCAGCAAAAAACAGAAAACATGACAGGCGTGAAGGTGACAGGGGAGAAAGTGACCGTAGTGAAGGAGGTAGCCGGGAAAAAGGGACGGGAGAGGAGAGAAGAAAATGTGATGGGAGGAAAGATGAAGGGACGAAAGGAAGAGAGAGTAAATGTGCTAGAAGAGAAGATGACAGGAGGAAAGGGGACAAGAGAAAACGCGACAGGAAAGAAGGGAATGGAAGAGAATGTGACAGGCGAGAAGACGGCAAGAGGAAAAGACAACAATCAGACATATGCAAACCGGAGGAGCTACTCCGAGGCAGTGATTGAGGGGGCAAGGAGAAAAGAGAGTGTTTATGAGCGATTCAATTCTGAGAAAAACAGACTATATGCGAGGGGAAGGAGGTTGTTGTATGTCTACCGGGGGTAGACATACAACAAATGATAATATAAGGACATAAGGAAATATTTAGCAAAGATAGACTGGAATAACACACTGAAGAATAAGACAGCAACAGAATGCTGGAGTGTCTCAAAGAGTGAAATTGAATGCATCATTGTCAAATTTGTTTCCTTAAAAAAACCAAGGGAAACGGTCCAAAAAGAAACACTTATCGAAAGAAGCCATTAGAAAAATTAAAGGGAATAAAAACATCTATTGCTTGAATTCATGTTACATTACATCCTGCTATCTATTTCCACGTCCACCAAGCAAAAAAATCAAAAAAATTCAGTGAATTAGAAATTCCACATGTTATGCTGTACATCCGGACATTTTCGAATATGCATATTTTTGGCGCGCTTTTCGGGATGCCGAGATGTGACGTCACTTATGACTCAAACTCGCATCAGGCCGACCCTTTCCATGCATTCAGAGCATGTTTACAAGTATAGTTTTTGGGTCGAAACGAGCGTCAGAATGAGTTATTGTGCAATTTTCCGACGTAATACAAACACTAATCATCATAGAGGAACAAGCAGTTATCTTACGGTTCCACATGAATCGAATTTTATTCAAAACAACGTATTCGATTGGGCTTACAAGTCGACTAGGTTTCGCCGAGCTTGGGCTCGTTTTCCGAATAATTATATCGAATGCAACCAACGGGAGATAATCTACACCAATAAACATACATAGCAAACATATATTGTATCCAGCTACATAAAGTAACGTGTATAATCTCATAATATCACTGGAATATCGATATATGAAGGAGTTGTACAATTTACCATAACAACTTAAATCAGTTAGACAGTTTCCGCTCAGTGGGTAGGCGCGTTGGTTACGTGTCGTTTATTTTACAATCGGGCGACGCCGGTTCAATCCTGACAGCATGCAAACTATTGATTTTCTTTACACTTTTTTTGTTTATGTTTTCACGAAGTAATATAAACCAAATCATTTAGTATACTATGATGCACTGTTTGTAAATAATTTTTATTTTGTACTAATTATTTGTTCGCCACAAAAATTAAAATATGGTCATTATATAACGATGTTTCTAAATTTTATTTATCCAAACAAATATAATGTAATGGATATATAATTTATTAATTGTAAATATATTGTACAGTAATATATTGTAATTATATATGTGAAAAACATTGTGATCTGTCTGGATAAATACAATTTAGAAACATCGTTATATATAATGACCATATTTTCATTTGTGGCAAATAAATGATTACTACAAAAATAAAAATAAATATTTACAAACAGTGCATCATAGCATACTAAACTGTCAGGATTGAACCGGCGTCGCCCGATTGTAAAACAAACGCCAATGAACCAACGCGTTTACCAAGTGAGCTATCGGGGCCGGCTGACTGATTTCAGAAATTGGCTGACTGATTTCAGTTGTTATGATAAATTGTACAACTCCTCCTTCATACATCGATATTCTAGTGATATTATGAGATTTTACACGTTACTTTCTGTAGCTGGATACGATATATGTTTGCTGTGTATGTATATTGGTGTACATTATCTCCCGTTGGTTGCATTCGATATAATTATTCTGCAAACGAGCCCAAGCTCGGCGAAACCTAGACTAGTCGACTTGTAGTTGTACTACAAGTTGTAGGCTCATTCGCATTCATTGTTTTGAATAAAATTTAATTCATGTGGAACCGTAAGATAACTGCTTGTTCCTCTATGATGACTAGTGTTTGTATTACATCGGATTATTGCATAACAACTCATTCTGACGCTCGTTTCGACCCGAACATTATCCATGTAAACATGCTCTGAATGCATAGAAAGGGTCGGCCTGCTGCGAGTGTGAGTCATGTGTGACGTTAAGATACCACGTGATCGCCTAGCTCATTAAAATTATATTTTCCGCGGGAATCGCTACACAGACGGGTTTAAAATCGAATTTATGCTACAAATGTATTTTTCTGTATTTTTTTAATGTTCTCGAATGTTACATGCAATATTAAACTTTTTGTACACATGGAAAACGGATTTTAGCTAATGCTTTGTTTTTATTTCCTTTAAGTATAAACAAATGATGTGGAAGTCATATAGACGTACTGGAAATGACGAAGACTACAACATTTATAAAGAAGCACTAAACCAAGCTACAGCTGAAATTAGAAAATCAAAGAGAAGCTATGAACATAAATTAGCTTGTAATATAAGACATGACAGCAAGAGTTTTTATGCGTATGTTCGAAGCAAACAGAAAGTTCAGGATAAGGTCGGTCCTCTAGAAGATAGTGCTGGAAATATAATATTAGAAGAATTCTTAATGGCAGAAGACCTGAATGAGTATTTTAGTTCAGTGTTTACCAGAGAAGACACTAGTTCACTGCCAGTACTAGAGGCTAAGTTCAAGGGGGCAGAATCAGACTATTTAAGACAGTTAATTGTAACCCCAGAAATGGTAGCTAAGGAAATTAGGGCTATGAAGAATAATAAATCACCTGGAGTGGATGGTATTCCACCCAAACTACTATTGGAAATTGTAGAACAAATTAGCATACCGCTTGCAACAGTTTTCAACTTGTCATTAGAAGAGTGAGTGGTTCCTTTAGAATGGAAAGAAGCAAACATACCGTTATTCAAAAAAGGTTCGAGAAACAAGTCAAATAATTATAGACTAGTTAGTTTAACATCGGTGATTTGTAAATTATTAGAAAGTCTAATTAAAGATCACATGGTGGATTTTCTTGTTAATCATAACTTGATAAACCCATCTCAACATGGGTTTCTAAAAGCGAGGTCATGCTTAACAAATATGTTATGTTTTTTGGAAGATATCACTAAGTGAGTAGATGATGGATCACCAGTAGATATCATCTACTTAGATTTTCAAAAAGCTTTCGACAAAGTGCCACATCAGAGATTACTGCTTAAATTAAAGGCCCATGGCATAGGAAATGGTATAATTAACTGGATAGAAAAATGGCTGATTGACAGAAGACAACGGGTAGTTGTTGATGGGGAGGCTTCAAACTGGAAATCAGTTTTGAGTGGGGTTCCACAGGGATCAGTACTGGGACCTATATTATTCTTAATATATATAAACGATTTGGACGATGATATAGCTAGCAAGGTGTTGAAATTTGCAGATGATACAAAAGTGTTTAGAAGAATTAAAAGTGATGGAGATAGACAGCATTTACAAGATGATCTTGACAGGTTGATGAAATGGTCTGAAAAGTGGCAAATGTTGTCCAATTTTGGGAAATGTAAATGCCTTCACACAGGACATGGGAACGAAGAGGTAAACTATACAATGGGGGGAACTGTACTAAATACTACTGTAAAAGAAAAGGACTTAGGGCTGACAATTAGTGCTGACATGAAGGTTTCAGAGCAGTGTGGAATTACAGCTTCAAAAGGAAATGAAATCCTTGGATTGATTAGGCGAAATATAGCATATATAGAAAAAGAACTAATAATACCGCTGTACAAAACAATAGTTAGGCCTCATTTAGAATGTTGTATACAAGCGTGGAGGCCATACCGCAGGAAGGACATAGATATGCTAGAAAGAGTACAGAGGAGAGCGACTAAAATGATACAAAAACTGAGGGATCTTAGTTATGAAAAACGTCTAAAAGAATGTGGTTTAACAACACTAGAGACCAGGAGATTGAGAGGAGATCAGATAGAAGTGTTTAAAATTTTGAATGGTTATGAAAATATTGATAGAAATATGTTTTTTTCAGTTAAGAAAGACTAGAGGACATGAAGTTACATTATTAAAGGAGCAGTGTAGATTAGATGTAAGAAAGTTCTCATTTTCACAAAGGACTGTGAATGAATGGAACAGATTATCTGATGATTGTGTGGGTGCTAGTAGTGTGAATATGTTTAAAAATAAAATCGACTCATACCTCAGAAGGGCTCGATATATGTAGATAAAAGGGTTGGACTCTCGATAAGCCAAAGGGCTTCCTTGTCCACCTGCCATCTAGAGTTAATTCTCTGGATGGCTATCTTGTTAAATCTTGTTTCATAGGTACTATTTGTACACATACTGTACATGCAGGTACTCCGATACAGATAATGCTGTCCTTTTGGTGATATTTAGTCAATAATACTGGTTAGTTACGCCTGTCTGTCTAGCTCAGCCGGGGCTGAGAGGCGGGCTGGTGCTGACTTAGCATCACTCTGTGCATGTAGTCTCAATCGCCTGGTGTTGCTGCTGCCTGCCGTCCTGTATCAGTTGTGCATTTCGGTTTCATGTGTACTACTTATACACATACTGTACATACAGTCGACACAGATAATGTTGTTCTTTGGTGATATTTAGTCAATATTAATGGCTAGTTGTGCCAGTCTGTCTAGGGGTTGAGAGGCTGGTGCTTAGTTCGCATCATTATGTGCATGTATTTGTATACTCTGTTTAATCTTTGGGTTTTTTCGTTTTTTTGCTATGCTACTTGTAAGGCGTTCCAGTATGTTTAGCTTAGCCGGGTCTAAGACGCAGATTGGTCCTTCCTTGGCAAAATACTGTACGGTTATTTGTATAGATCTGTTTACTGAGCTTGGGTTTATATTCTATTCTAATTGTTAGATGCACTAGTCTACTTAGATTAGCCGGGTCTGAGAGGCTGGCTGGTGCATTTTTTGATTTGTAATGTGTTTGTTTTTGTTTGCACTTGCAATACGGTGACCTATAGTTACGCCTGTATACAATACAATTATACTTCAGTGATATTTTGAGTGGCAGGATTTGCACAGATGAGTTAGGAATTAGGTAAGGCTTTAGGTAGGTAACTGTAGCTGTTAAGCTAATGGTGAGTTGTGGCCTCGGGTGGGGGTGACGCTCCTCATTATGAGCAGTTTCTGTGGCATGTAGCCCTTCACCTTTGATGTCGTAGATTAGCAGTTTGATGCATTGTATATATTTTTACTGATTATTTTTGTGTGCAAAGCAACAGCTTTTTGTATACAAGTCACTATATACATGCACTTCCTTGGTATGCTTGATATATATATGAATCCATTGTCTCTTATTCCAACATCAAACAAGCTGCGGCCACATTAACTTTACATATCAATCTGCACAAGAGATATACATATATATGTATATAGACACACACACATATATATACACACACATATATATATATAAACCTTCTCTTACATTTACACACAAACTCCTACTTTTTAAGTGTCATGTCTGTCACTCTCTCTCTCATACACAAACGCTCAGCATGACACTCAGTGTAGAAAAGCCCAGGATTGGGCAGCAGTACATGCACTGGATAATGTATGGCGGTCGTCAGTATACAGAACACCAAAATAAACATCTTTAGGACCACAGTTGGTCCAAACCTCATTTACGGATGTGAATCTTGGACACTGACACAAATGCTAGACAGAACACTTGGCGGATCCTACACCAGACTACTACATAAAACATACAACGTGTCCGATTACATTACCAACTAGGAGCTGCACGACTGCCTACCATGAATTTACACCTACGTCTGGCAGGGTGTGTGATGCGCCACGACGAAAGAGCTAGAACCAAGTTCTCCTTTGGAAACCAGAGGTCCCTCGGAATAGAGGTCGTCCTAACATGACCTTAAGAGACACCATCGAGAGGAACACCGCCTCAGTGGGACTTGTCTGGCTGCCACAATGAGAGACACCACCGAGAGGAGCACCGGCCTCAGTGGGACTTGTCTGGCTGCCACAGTGACAGACACCATCGAGAGGAGCACCGGCCTCAGTGGGACTTGTCTGGCTGTCACAATGATAGACATCATCGAGAGGAGCACCGGCCTCAGTGGGACTTGTCCGGCTGCCACAATGACAGACATCATCGAGAGGAACACCGGCATCAGTGGGACTTGTCTGGCTGCCACAATGACAGCCAGAATCCTGTGGAAACAGCTCATCGTGTCACTACACTAAGTGGAGGACATGAGTAACGTCTGTCACAGACGTTGGCGATCATGGCCGTCATAACCGCACAGTCGTGTGTAGTTTATAGCAGTTCTGTTGTGCTCCTTCCACACCATGTTGACAGACTATATATTATCTTTATTCTCTGGCATCCTCTGAATCTTTTGTCTTCACTGTTTCCTGTTGTTATTACATGTTCTAACTTTCTCTTTCTGGTTGTATGGCCTATGAATCGTGCTTAGTGTGTCCTAATTTTGTTAATGATCTTTTTGATTTGACTATCCTAAGGATGATATCGTTGTTTTTCTTTTCAGTCTATGGCTCTCAGAGCATTCTTCTTCAGACCTACATGTCAGTGGCTTCTACGTTTTTTGTTTGTTTATTGTTCAGGAGTCACACCCATATAGTTATATGGGCTCTATGAAGCACTGCAGTACACGTTTTCTCACTTCAGGTGATATCTTTTTGTGTGGTAAAATGTTTTCGTGTTGTGAAAAGCTGTTTAACCTGAGCATGATCTGAGTCTCTTTGATCTCATCATTGCATTGCATAATGATATTAGTGAACACATAGAATTAAACGTATGGACTTGCTTCAGGACAGTGTCATGTGCCAGTATGGTGCATGTTGGAGTATAATTGTTCTTTGTGTTTTCTTTTTGTTCAGGGAAATAATTTTGTTCTCACTTTCCATGATTACTGTATCTAACATCTGGTGTAGATCTATTTCATTTTGCAATCAAGTCTACATATCCTAAATGATATTCACGTCGGAAATCTAATGCATATTATATGAACAAGGTTCTTCACATCTGCTAAATCGCACTTAGAACCTAAATGACAATGAATTAGCTGTTGGACCTTTGTCGCTCTTACTAGCACTGGAGATATGCCGTGATGCTAAAACTTCACATGTGACGATAATGCTTTATATGGTGTGGCGAAGCACAACATTCCTACCTGGATCATCTTGGTGTTGAGTCCTTGGCCGATCTCGACACCGCCGTGGGTCAGTAACACAGAGCCATCCGTGTAGACGTGGACTAGAGCTCCAGCCTGACACATAGAGTAACACGTGTTATACGCACTGACACAGAACCACGTGTGGTGGCACACCTACTTTACATATTGATATATCCACACTGACAGTAGCACTGACCCACACTAAAAGTGACACACTACATACTTACTTGACATATGGCAAGCACTGTGAAAGTGATACCGTACTTCAGTGGCGTGATAGCGATGCCACGTTTCTTCCAGCGGTTCTCACTGAAAGAAATCCAAAACAGTTACAGCTAGTGCAATGATACACGCATGCACGCACGCACACACGCACAACACACACGCACGCACACAATAAACGTAGTCTTTAAAAATTGCAATATGAATGTGACTTGAACGCATATCGTCAAGCTGCCACAGTCACACACACAAACACAGACACACACACACACACACACACACACACACACACACACAGACACACACACACAACAAACGTAGTCTTTTAAAATTGTGATATGAATGCGACTTGAACGTGTATCGTCAAACTGCCTCTGTTAGCGCGTTAGTATTTTCATTTTTATTAATTCTTACGACTATCGGCCATGCCTGTTGAAGACGTTGATGTCGCTCTGTCGCTGTTCATAGTTGCTCTGTTTCACGACCTCCTCCCAACATCGACTCAGGTTACACTTGGTCAGCGGTTGGTTGTAGGTGGTCAACTCTCCTTCCTTGTACAGATTCAACTCTCGCAACTACAACATCACATGTAGGGGTCAACTCTCCTTCCGTGTACAGGTTCATCTCTCACAACTACAACATCACAAGTAGGGGTCAACTCTCCTTCCGTGTACAGGTTCATTTCTCACAACTACAACATCACAAGTAGGGGTCAACTCTCCTTCCGTGTACAGGTTCATTTCTCACAACTACAACATCACAAGTAGGGGGTCAACTCTCCTTCCGTGTACAGGTTCATTTCTCACAACTACAACATCACAAGTAGGGGTCAACTCTCCTTCCGTGTACAGGTTAATTTAATACAACTAAAACATCAAATGTAGGGGTCAACTCTCCTTCCAAGTACAGGTTAATTTAATACAACTACAACATCAAATGTAGGGGTCAACTCTCCTTCCAAGTACAGGTTAATTTAATACAATTACAACATCACATGTAGGGGTCAACTCTCCTTCCGTGTACAGGTTCATCTCTCACAACTACAACATCACAAGTTGGGGGTCAACTCTCCTTCCGTGTACAGGTTCATTTCTCACAACTACAACATCACAAGTAGGGGTCAACTCTCCTTCCGTGTACAGGTTAATTTAATACAACTAAAACATCAAATGTAGGGGTCAACTCTCCTTCCAAGTACAGGTTAATTTAATACAACTACAACATCAAATGTAGGGGTCAACTCTCCTTCCAAGTACAGGTTAATTTAATACAATTACAACATCACATGTAGGGGTCAACTCTCCTTCCGTGTACAGGTTCATCTCTCACAACTACAACATCACAAGTTGGGGGTCAACTCTCCTTCCGTGTACAGGTTCATTTCTCACAACTACAACATCACAAGTAGGGGTCAACTCTCCTTCCGTGTACAGGTTAATTTAATACAACTAAAACATCAAATGTAGGGGTCAACTCTCCTTCCAAGTACAGGTTAATTTAATACAACTACAACATCAAATGTAGGGGTCAACTCTCCTTCCAAGTACAGGTTAATTTAATACAATTACAACATCAAATGTAGGGGTCAATTCTCCTTTCTTGTACAGGTCCATTTAATGCAACTACAACATCATGTGTAGGGTCCAACTCTACTTCCACGTACTGGTTTATTTAATGCAACTACAACATCACACGATCTGTCTAGACCAGCCACAATTACTTACATGCTAAAACATGCTTACGTCAATAACTCAACTACCTTAACCGGTGAAAGGTCAAGAGTATATGCCGCTCTCTCCATCCATCGTTCACACAGGAAAACACCCTCGGGAGTGCCTGCACCACGCATCACTGTGTTCGCGGGCAGGTTAGTTTTGCACATGTAACCACGCACAACGACATGCGGAACCTTATAGCTGTTTTTGGCGTTAAACATGGCCCTCTCTATCACCTGTGGTGACCAGACATGTAACATTAATACACCGATTATAATTTGTCATCACCGCTTTCATGCTCAGAATAAACACATGACGATATTATCATATGGCGTCTGTGAACCAATGTCTAAATTCAATACACTTCAATTCAAGTTGGTGTTCAGTTACTGTGTAATATCGTGTAGCGACATAACTTGCAAGATTACAAACTTGTATTGTGTTTCAAAAGGAGGGGCAAATAAATGATGAATATAACAAAATGGTACAAGAGTCATCAATAAGTGTAATTACCATATAGAAGATACCTTTAATAAGTCATGCATACAGATTGGTGTAACAGATACCACGTTCATGTCAATATCAGAAGTATGCCTCGCCACCACCAACAATTTGGAAATTACTTTGCCAATCTCAATCACTCTTTTTCAATAATTGGATTCTCTTAAACGTGGCTGCAGGAAAGCAATGTTGATACTTATAACATTGCAGGTTATGGTAAATAACTACAGAAACAATAAAAAGGGTGGTGGCGTGGCGGCCTGCATAAAAGATTCGCTTCTCTACAAACGAAGAGAAGATGTAGACAAAAGTAATGAAGATATAGAGTGTGTATTTATTGAGTTGGACAAAGGTATATTTACATATAAAAGGAACGTTATTATAGGAGTTGTGTACAGGCCGCCAGACAAAGACATAAATGTATTCACCTCAATCTTGCATGCTATTTTTAAAAAATATCCATAAAGAGAATTGCCTGTGTTATCTCATGGGTGATTTCAATATCAATCTGCTAAATGTGGATAAACATGTATCTAGCTCAGAATTTCTTGAATGTATACCATGTCATATATTCCTCTCATTGCAAGCCAACTAGAGTAACTGCTACTTCTGCCACACTTTCTGACAACATTTTTACTAATAACCTAACTATAAATAGCACAGAAACCTGTTCTGATATACTATATACAGATATATCAGATCATTTTCCTGTCTTCTATGTCGATAGCAATAGTTGTTCAACTTATGTAAACACAACATACATAACTAAGAGGTTTTATACCGATCAGAACTTAGCAAAGTTTACAACAAGTCTAACTAATGCTGACTGGTCTCTTGTTACTTCTGAGCTTGATGACCCAAATAATGCATATGCTGCTTTCTATTCACAGTTTGGTAAGCATTATCTTAACTGTTTTCCTGAAGTAAAGATTAAACAAAAATACAGTAATAGGAAACCATGGCTATCACATGGGCTGAAGACCTCCAAAAAATTTAAAAATAAACTATTCGCCTACTACAAAAAAAGCACCTACCCTTACTAATGAAACTAACTATAAAGCATACCGCAATAAGCTTAACTCAATTTTAAGAAGAGCAGAAAGAAATCACTATCAACAGTTATTAAAACAAAATCAATCAAATCTTCTGAAATCATGGCAACTTATTAAGCAAATAATCAATAAAAATAAAAAACCTCCCCAATCTCCGAAGATAACTATTAATAATCAATTAATAACCGCTAAAAAGGTAATTGCCAATTACTTCAATAACTATTATGTTATGGTTGGACCATCGTTGGCTGAAAAGATTACCAAAGATGGTATTGACCCGTCAATATATATTAAGCATCGAAACTTCCATACAATATTTATCTCCCCAGTTGAACTGAATGAAGTAGAAACTATAATCAAAGATCTAAAAATACCAAGCCCTGGTTGGGACTTAATAACTCCACATATTGTTAAATTAACATATCATACTTTCTTACTTCCTTTAATACATGTTATTAACTTGCCGTTAACTAACGGTATTTTTCCAGACGACCTGAAAAGAGCAAAAGTGATCCCGATATACAAAGGCGGTGACAAGACACTCGTAGACAATTACCGTCCAATATCGATTTTGCCAGTTTTTTTCTAAAGTTCTAGAAAAAATAATGTACAACACACTACAACAGATTAACATCTTTCATGAACAAACATAACATCTTATATGATTACCAGTTTGGATTTAGGAAGAAGCATTCCGCAAACATGGCTCTTGTGCAACTAGTAGACAAAACTTACTAGGAGTTTTTCCTGGACTTCAGTAAAGATTTCGATACAGTGGACCATAAAATATTACTTAATAAACTAGAACATTACGGCATTAGAGGAAGAGCACTTGCCTGGCTGGAAAGTTATTTGTCTAATAGAACGCAGTATGTTTTATTTGATGGAATAAAATCGAACATTCAGTCTATATGCTGTGGTGTCCCACAGGGATCAATAATAGGCCCACTGTCATTCTTAATCTATATTAACGACATTTTTAATATATCAGATATCCTATTTCCTATTATATTTGCTGATGATACAAATGTTTTTGTCAATGGTAACAGTCTTAGCGAGCTAGAAACTGTGATGAATCATGAACTGCAAAAATTTGTTATTTGGTTAAAGAGTAATAAACTATCTTTAAATATCAGTAAAACACATTTTATTGTCTTCAAATCAGTAAATAAAAAGGTATCCAATCCAATTGCCATCCTTATTGATAGACTACAACTTACTCAAGTAGAAAACACAAAATTCTTAAGAATTTTAATCGATGCTAATTTGTCCTGGACTTTTCATATACAGTATATAAAATCTAAAATAGCCAAAGCCGTTGGAATTATAAGTAAAGCTAGAAAAACCCTGAGTAGATCATCCCTTGTAACGTTATACTATACATTTTTATATCCCTATCTAACGTATAGTGTCGAAGTGTGGGGAGGATCATATAATACACATCTTAGTTCTTTATTCAAATTGCAAAGTATGCAGTTCGGTTAATTATGTCAGCTCCATACAGAGCGCTCACAGACCAACTCTTCAAGAAGCTGTCCATTTTACCAATAAGAAAAATCTACGAATACACGGTTGTGCTGTTTATGTACAAAATCGTTAAGAATAATGTTTCCGTCAGTTATGACAAGGATGTTCATTAGAAATAACGAACTACACGAACATAGGACACGCAACGCAGAATTACTACATGTGCCGATTTCAAAAAGTAATGTATTATATAAAACCATTAGATATCAAGGTGTTAAATTATGGAACTATATGGCGACAACAGTGGATTGTAATTGTAATTATGCATTAGCAACGTTTAAACGTCAACTTAAGAATTTTTTGCTAGTACATAATATTAATGAAATATATAAATAGCATTCTTTGTTGCTATTTTACATGAAGTATTCATGAAAATAGTACTGTTCTGATTCATGTTTCTGTTTTTCTTCTTTCTTCAATCACACAAATTGTTATCTTGCACCATGGAATTTGTATTGTGAGGGCTAATCAGCCACTCGTGGCTTTATACCCTCATTACAGAAACCATGGCAATCTATGTATGTAATTGATTGGAATGTATCACAGTTTCTGTAATAAACAGCGGGTGTTTATAATAATGCATCATCACCATATTCATATATATATATATATATATATATAAAAACACGTGTGTATTTTTTCAGCCGAACTAGATCATCAATGCACCTACTATTTGTGACATATCCGAGGCGTAGCCCCCGTTGCAGTAGAGGTCCAGCTCTAACGCTTGAATCAGCCCTGCTCTTGTGAAGCCAACCTGGAAAACACAGAATCACACACATCCATCAAAGGTTTCAGAGTTTGTACTAAAACAAAACAATTGCATATAACATAACATTGCAGAGAGAAATGGGTAAAAACGAAGATGACACAGCAACATAATGTAAGTACGAAAATGCATAAATTGACTGGGAAGTGTTAACACGATCATTATATGCAATCATACAAAATACTCGTAATAGTACTTTAAAAATACATACTTATCTCGCCACACAATCTCGCCACAAACCGTTGCACAGTTCGGGAGAAGTTGTTTATTTTCTTACCAGAGACATTAGAGCTGGAGAGGGAAAGGGAGAGAGCGATACGTGAGAGAGAGAGAGAGAGAGAGAGAGAGAGAGAGAGAGAGAGAGAGAGAGAGAGAAATAAAGATAGAAAGACTGAGAGAAAAATGGGAAGAGAAGGAGAGACAAAGAAAGGAACAGGGACAAAGAAAGCAATGAAAGGGAACACATACACACTCTCACACGCACATACACACACTCTCTCCCTACCTACACCTCTCTCTCTCTCCGTTTCTCTCTCCTTCTCACTCTCTCTCTCTCTCACACACACACGGACACACGGAGACATATACACGCACATACACACACAGACACACACGCAGACAGACACACACACGCAGACACACACACGCAGACACACACACACACATCTACAACATTATATCTTGCATACCTTGTACCTTCCCAGGAATGGGTGTCTACTTCCTGTGACATTCATATCTTCCGCTCTGTCCAAAGAGCATCTGACCGGTCGCTGCAACCTATCATATAACACGATATACCAACTCGAATTGTACTAGGAGAACAACACGATTTCTAAGTTGTATCAGTTCTATCCAACATACTTCACATTACGCATATGTTAAAAAACATCAATTTGTCATCAACATCCTTTTTTGACTTTATATGATATACTATCATCGTCACCGTAGCCAATCATATGACTCAACTGGCAGGTAAGGTTTTTAAATATTTACTTACATAAATTATCTTAATAACGTAGTGCCTTACTTGTTTGCAGCAACAGCAAGAGGCAATGCTACCAAGGCAGGATCGGATAATTTCCCTCCAAAGCCGCCACCTGCAGTGCAAAGGTGGGTCAGATCGACACGTTCAATTTGGATCATGACTGGGAAAGTGGGTTAGGTCGTCACGATCAGCTAGACAGATCACTTGGAACGTGGTTCAGGTTGATATGTTCAATTGCACACATTACTGTAAAAGTGGTTAAGTTCAAAACGATCATTGACTGAAACGTAACTGAATGCGAAAAGTGCACTTTAGAATAAACACCAGACAACCAGAGTTGTGTGAGGCATGATGGAAAGCAGACTGAATTGTATTATGTGAGAACTGGTGTAAGGCAAGTATATATCATCTCTTTCTAGTAGCCATCGACTGGGTCATAAAGGTAAGTTCTTATATAGCGTAGTATTCTGTCTTCGGGACTGCTCGAAGCGCTTTATACTTTACTCGCTAGCCGACCTGTTCAGTTGGGTCATGAGTAAAGCCACCAGTGATCATCCAAGAAGACTCCAATGGGTACTAACGGGATGACTCAAAGACACAGATTTTGCGGATGATATTGGCCTCCTGTTACACTCTCAACAAGACATCCAAGAAAAAACAGGCAATGTAGACAGGACAGCAAGAACAGTTGGTCTCAAGATACATCCAACCAACACCAAAGTCCTACAGGAGGTGAACGCCTTCAAGTATCTTGGCAGCTTCATCTCAGCAGACACAAACATAGAAAAGAAGATCTCCGTCAGGATCGGTATGTCAGCACAAGCCTTCTACAAAGTTACTCACAAACATAGATCCACTACCTTGCACACCAACACAAAGCTGAAAATATACAGAGCAAACGTACTACTATATGCAGTACTACTATATGCTTCAGAAACACGGACAAACAATAAAAAGATCGAATGCCGACTCAGAGGTTTTGAACGAAGGTATCTCATGTGACAAACAAGAACATCTTGGAACACACCAACATCAACGACGTCGTTGATGAGTGAAATGAAGGAGGTGGAGATGCCTTCGCCATGTTCTTCGCATGGACATAAAAAGTCTATAACACGCACTCAAATGAACACCACCTCGACAACGAAAAAGAGGCAGACCAAAGGGCACCTGGAAAAGAACCATAGAAGATAAAATGAAACAGGCAAGTAAGAACTGGTATAAACTAAGCTGGCTCACCCAAGACCGCTCTGCCTGGAGAAAATTTGTTGACGCCTTATGCTCCACTGGGAGCGAAGAGGCTATGTAAGGTATGGTAGGAATGAACAGATATATGCAATTGTTGCCACACGTAAGTAATATTTGAGACCCGGAGGAATGGATAACACGCTCTATAAGAATGTGTCTTTATAACCTAGATACATGTATTGTTATGATATGTCCACCGCGATTGCTTTGCCATGTATACCAGACATTCACGATAACACCTTTGATAGCGTAAGCACATTTTCTAATTGTTGCATTCACCAATTAATTGTTTATAATACATTAAGTTTAAATACATTAGGGTTAACTGGTCTGACTGCACAAAACAGAAATGATTTGGTTGAAGCTGAGCGGAAAGGTGTCACCATATATTACTTACCTAACCTCTTTGATTTGCAAACAATTCTGTTTCTTGGAACGCCAAGCGTCGCAGCAACTGTTTGCTGGTGTAAAGAAGTGTTAAGATAAAAAATATAATACACGGACATGTCATTGTAATTCATGTTTATCAAATCTTTATGGATGTGGGTGAAGTCGTTAGGTGGGGATGACCTCCATCGTGATCGTCACTATTACACAGTATAATACTTGAATGGACCCAACGCACGCACGCACACCTACACGCACGCGCGCAAATACACATCGAGTGAGAGAGAGAGAGAGAGAGAGAGAGAGAGAGAGAGAGACAGACAGACAGACAGACAGACAGACAGACAGACAGACAGACAGAGAGTATCAAGTGACAGAGCAAGACGAACAGGCGGAGATAAGTAGAGACGGTGGACGGAGAGACGGCGATAGAGGCATAGTATAAAAGTTACTCAGAAGAGTGGGTGATACATAAATTAACTCTTGTACACCCGATAAGCCAATGACGTAATTGTTCACTTACTTCCTGTCAACTACGTTACATGACAATTGTTTTAAATCACGATGTCTTTAATGTTATGTTTATGACGCTACCTCGAGACCGCCACTGAGGTTATAATTTTAAGCCACAAAGCACATTGGATACAACATTCACTAAACATACTTGTATAAAGCCTGCAAACTGTGTTGACATCAGAAGTGTCATTTCGTTGTCCTCTCCAGAGGGCACTGCGATGCCCGTCTGCGTTTCGAGGTAGAAATGTTCCTGCCCGCCGATGTAGGCTTCACCTTCGACAATGACATCACTGGCCTTGAACCCTTCCGCGACGTCACCGTTTCTCAAGATGAGCGGATCAGACGTTAAGAAAGAATTCGCCTCTATGGCTTCCTATCTCAAAAAAGTCAGCATAAAGAAACATTAGGGCCTACAGCTACAATCCTTCACACGTAGACATAACAGAGAATAGGACCCTAGATTGCCAAGTAAACCTATGTGTTTAGCATTTTATGAAATGGAACAAAGAGAGCATTAATCATGTTATATTTGTCGGAATAGTTTTATAATTTTATGTATTACAGATATATCTGGTATGAAAGTATTAATTATCAACTTGAGTTTGCTGACATGACATCGAGCATTGATGATCAGGCCATTTGTTGGTGACCGATGATGTGTGATGGTGGCATTGTTATTCTTAGTTTACCGCACAATTGCAACACAAGTTTAGATTTATGGACTACATCGTCATTCTATAAACTTCGAATTCTTAAGCAGACTTGAATATTCCAGGAATAAGAGCTACCAAAGAACTATGTAGTCCACAAACTAGTAGGCAGGAAATACATGACTCAGTGGTTGATTTTTATTCGGCTTCGATCATCTAGTTCTGATTTACTTTTTGTTCCTCTAGTTAATACCAACTCTGAAACTAGGGCTTTCACTGTTGCTGCACCGATTGTTTGGAATTTGCTTCCTGTTATTGTTAAATCAGTTGAAAATATTACGTAATTCCGCCGTCCTATTAATACCTTTTTATTGTGTTATAACTTTACGTATCCAACTCTGCACCTTGGCGTTGAAGACTCGAATATTGTTTATTAAATTTGAACAGGCTAATCTCCCTGTGGACGGCCTCTCTCTCCACTTGTTGTACTGTTGCACCGCCACGGGTGTTGTTATCCCTTCCCACGTTCCCTGTCACGGCCTCTCCCTCCACTTGTACTGTTGCACCGACCAATGTGTTATCACTTCTCACGTCTCCATGTTGACGGCCTCTCTGTCCACTTGTTGTATTGTTGCACCGCCCCATGTGTTATCCCTTCCCGCGTCTCCCTGTTGACGGCGTCTCTCTCCACTTGTTGTATTGTTGCACCGCACCATGTGTTATCCCTTCCCACGTCTCACTGTGACGGCCTCTCCCTCCACTGGTTGTACTGTTGCACCGCCACATGTGTTATCCCTTCCCACGTCTCCCTGTGACGGCCTCTCCCTCCACTGGTTGTACTGTTGCACCGCCCCATGTGTTATCCCTTCCCACGTCTCCCTGTGACGGCCTCTCTCTCCACTGCTTGTACTGTTGCACCGCCCCATGTGTTATCCCTTCCCATGTCTCCCTATGACGGCCTCTCCCTCCACTGGTTGTACTGTTGCACTGCCCCATGTGTTATCCCTTCCTGCGTCTCCCTGTTGACGGCCTCTCTCTCCACTTGTTGTATTGTTGCACCGCCCCATGTGTTATCCCTTCCCACGTCTCCCTGTTGACGGCCTCTCTCTCCACTTGTTGTATTGTTGCACCGCCCCATGTGTTATCCCTTCCCACGTCTCCCTGTGACGGCCTCTCTCTCCACTTGTTGTACTGTTGCACCGCCCCATGCGTTATCCCTTCCCACGTCTCCCTGTTGACGGCCTCTCTCTCCACTTGTTGTACTGTTGCACCGCCCCATACGTTATCCCTTCCCACGTCTCCCTGTTGACGGCCTCTCTCTGCACTTGTTGTATTGTTGCACCGCCCCATGTGTTATCCCTTCCCACGTCTCCCTGTGACGGCCTCTCCCTCCACTTGTACTGTTGCACCGCCCCATGTGTTATCCCTTCCCACGCCTCCCCGTTGACGGCCTCTCTCTCCACTTGTTGTATTGTTGCACCGCCCCGGGTGTTGTTATCCCTTCCCACGTCTCCCTGTGACGGCCTCTCCCTCCACTGGCTGTACTGTTGCAACGCCCCGGATGTTAACCCTTCCCACGTCTCCCTGTTGAAGGCCTCGCCCTTCACTTGTTGTACTGTTGCACCGCTCCGGGTGTTGTTATCCCTTCCCACGTCTCCCTGTGACGGCCTCGCCCTCCACTGGTTGTACAGTTGCAACGCCCAAGATGTTAACCCTTCCCACGTCTCCCTGTTGACGGCCTCTCCCTCCACTTGTTGTACGTTGCAATACACCAGGTGTAATCCCTTTCCAACGTCTCCTTCTGGCGGCCTCTCCCTCCACTGGTTGTACTGTTGCACCGCCCCATGTGTTATCCCTTCCTGCGTCTCCCTGTTGACGGCCTCTCTCTCCACTTGTTGTACTGTTGCACCGCCCCATGTGTTATCCCTTCCCACGTCTCCCTGTGACGGCCTCTCTCTCCACTTGTTGTACTGTTGCACCGCCCCATGCGTTATCCCTTCCCACGTCTCCCTGTTGACGGCCTCTCTCCACTGGTTGTACTGTTTCACCGCCCCATGTGTTATCCCTTCCCACGTCTCCCTGTGACGGCCTCTCCCTCCACTTGTTGTACTGTTGCACCGCCCCATGTGTTATCCCTTCCCACGTCTCCCTGTTGACGGCCTGTCCCTCCACTAGTTGTACCGTTGCAATACACCAGGTGTAATCCCTTCCAACGTCTCCCTCTGGGCGGCCTCTCCCTCCACTTGTTGTACTGTTGCACCGCCCCGGGTGTTGTTATCCCTTCCCACGTCTCCCTGTGACGGCCTCTCCCTCCAATTGTTGTACTGTTGCACCGCCCCATGTGTTATCCCTTCCCACGTCTCCCTGTTGACGGCCTGTCCCTCCACTAGTTGTACCGTTGCAATACACCAGGTGTAATCCCTTCCAACGTCTCCCTCTGGGCGGCCTCTCTCTCTCTCTCATCTTGTTTACTGTTGCACCGCCACGGGTGTTGTTATCCCTTCCCACGTCTCCCTCTGGGCGGCCTCTCCCTCCACTTGTTGTACTGTTGCACCGCCACGGGTGTTGTTATCCCTTCCCACGTCTCCCTCTGGGCGGCCTCTCCCTCCACTTGTTGTATTGTTGCACCGCCACGGGTGTGTTATCCCTTCCCACGTCTCCCTGTGGACAGCCTCTCCCTTCAGTTGCCATCCTCTTTGAACGTTTTTGCATCAGTCTTAACGCAATTCCCCTCAACACATTCCCGTTGTTTTTATTAAATACCCTAATGTGTATGAACATTCACACAATGTGAACACTGCGGTACCTGAATGGTGAATATCGGAGGGAGTTCTTCGTACTTCACGACCACTTCCTTGGCCGCCCGCTGAGCCTGTGTCCTCGTCTCGGCTACGATCGCACCAATGATCTGGCCTTGATACATCACCTAAATAATGCAGCAATCAGCACAGCGAACCATATGTCGTGGGCGTAAATGATTGTAGAGCAGGTTTATAGAGAGTCATTTATACTAGTTCACAACCGCCATGGAGCATCAAACCAACAGAACACATTACCATCATTACAGTAGTCGTTTATACTAGTTCACATCCGCCATACAGTAACAAATCAACAGCATACATTACCATCATTACAATAGTCGTTTATACCAGTTCACATCCGCCACGGGGCAACAAACCAACAGCATACATTACCATCATTACAATAGTCGTTTATACCAGTTCACATCCGCCACGGGGCAACAAACCAACAGCATACACTACCATCATTACAGAAGTCGTTTATACCAGTTCACATCCGCCACGGGGCAACAAACCAACAGCATACACTACCATCATTACAGTAGTCGTTTATACTAGTTCACATCCGCCACGGGGCAACAAACCAACAGCATACACTACCATCATTACAGTAGTCGTTTATACTAGTTCACATCCGCCACGGTGCAACAAACCAACAGCATACACTACCATCATTACAGTAGTCGTTTATACTAGTTCACATCCGCCACGGGGCAACAAACCAACAGCATACACTACCATCATTACAGTAGTCGTTTATACTAGTTCACATCCGCCACGGGGCAACATACCAACAGCATACACTACCATCATTACAGTAGTCGTTTATACTAGTTCACATCCGCCACGGGGCAACAAACCAACAGCATACACTACCATCATTACAGTAGTCGTTTATACTAGTTCACATCCGCCACGGGGCAACAAACCAACAGCATACACTACCATCATTACAGTAGTCGTTTATACTAGTTCACATCCGCCACGGGGCAACAAACCAACAGCATACATTACCATCATTACAGTAGTCGTTTATACTAGTTCACATCCGCCACGGGGCAACAAACCAACAGCATACATTACCATCATTACAGTAGTCGTTTATACTAGTTCCCATCCGCCACAACAAACCAACAGCATACATTACCCTCATTACAGTAGTCATTTATACTAGTTCACATCCGCCACGGGGCAACAAACCAACAGCATACACTACCATCATTACAGTAGTCGTTTATACTAGTTCACATCCGCCGCGGGGCAACAAACCAACAGCATACATTACCATCATTACAGTAGTCATTTATACTAGTTCACATCCGCCACGGGGCAACAAACCAACAGCATACACTACCATCATTACAGTAGTCATTTATACTAGTTCACATCCGCCACGGGGCAACAAACCAACAGCATACATTACCATCATTACAGTAGTCATTTATACTAGTTCACATCCGCCACGGGGCAACAAACCAACAGCATACACTACCATCATTACAGTAGTCGTTTATACTAGTTCACATCCGCCACGGGGCAACAAACCAACAGCATACACTACCATCATTACAGTAGTCGTTTATACTAGTTCACATCCGCCACGGGGCAACAAACCAACAGCATACATTACCACCATTACAGTAGTCGTTTATACTAGTTCACATCCGCCACGGGGCAACAAACCAACAGCATACATTACCCTCATTACAGTAGTCGTTTATACTAGTTCACATCCGCCACGGGGCAACAAACCAACAGCATACATTACCATCATTACAGTAGTCGTTTATACTAGTTCACATCCGCCACGGGGCTACAAACCAACAGCACACACTACCATCATTACAGTAGTCGTTTATACTAGTTCACATCCGCCACGGGGCAACAAACCAACAGCATACATTACCATCATTACAGTAGTCATTTATACTAGTTCACATCCGCCACGGGGCAACAAACCAACAGCATACACTACCATCATTACAGTAGTCGTTTATACTAGTTCACATCCGCCACGGGGCAACAAACCAACAGCATACACTACCATCATTACAGTAGTCGTTTATACTAGTTCACATCCGCCACGGGGCAACAAACCAACAGCATACATTACCACCATTACAGTAGTCGTTTATACTAGTTCACATCCGCCACGGGGCAACAAACCAACAGCATACATTACCCTCATTACAGTAGTCGTTTATACTAGTTCACATCCGCCACGGGGCAACAAACCAACAGCATACATTACCATCATTACAGTAGTCGTTTATACTAGTTCACATCCGCCACGGGGCTACAAACCAACAGCACACACTACCATCATTACAGTAGTCGTTTATACTAGTTCACATCCGCCACGGGGCAACAAACCAACAGCATACATTACCATCATTACAGTAGTCGTTTATACTAGTTCACATCCGCCATACAGTAACAAATCAACAGCATACATTACTATCTTTACAGTAGCCGTTTACTGTGGCACCATCTTGGGAATTTATTACAACTAATTTATCTCAGGTTGGGGAAAGACCCTCCATAATAAAACAAAAATATATTAAAACACATCAGTAAATAATTTAAATAATTTAATTTAAAATACATGACTAAATTATAGATGAAAATCCAATGGTACGAGGAATCGATTGAAAAACGAAAGATTTAAGAGGATCTCAGCGTCTCGGAGAAGATGCATTTAGCATTGCTCACAAATTAGCGTATCAATGTAAAATACCTTATCAGCAGCAAAGACCTGTTGGTCTTGGTTAATCAAGCCGTAGTTGTTTTTCCCAGGCACGTCTTTGTGGTCGATGAAGTCGACGACTCCAGGCATCTGAATGGCGTGTGAGGCATCGACACTGATGAGTCTAGCGTGAGCCTTGCTGCTGACAACTAGAGCCAGGGACAACTCTCCTACAACACAGCAGGCAATGAATATGAGGCATCGACACTGATGAGTCTAGCGTGAGCCTTGCTGTTGACAACTAGAGCCAGGGACAACTCTCCTACAACACAGCAGGCAATGAATATGAGGCATCGACACTGATGAGTCTAGCGTGAGCCTTGCTGCTGACAACTAGAGCCAGGGACAACTCTCCTACAACACAGCAGGCAGTGAATATGAGGCATCGACACTGATGAGTCGAGCATGAGCCTTGGTGCTGACAACTAGAGCCAGGGACAACTCTCCTACAACACAGCAGGCAATGAATATGATGCATCGACACTGATGAGTCGAGCATGAGCCTTGGTGCTGACAACTAGAGCCAGGGACAACTCTCCTACAACACAGCAGGCAATGAATATGAGGCATCGACACTGATGAGTCGAGCATGAGCCTTGGTGCTGACAACTAGAGCCAGGGACAACTCTCCTACAACACAGCAGGCAGTGAATATGAGGCATCGACACTGATGAGTCGAGCATGAGCCTTGCTGCTGACAACTAGAGCCAGGGACAACTCTCCTACAACACAGCAGGCAATGAATATGAGGCATCGACATTGATGAGTCTAGCGTGAGCCTTGCTGCTGACAACTAGAGCCAGGGACAACTCTCCTACAACACAGCAGGCAATGAATATGAGGCATCGACACTGATAAGTCTAGCGTGAGCCTTGCTGTTGACAACTAGAGCCAGGGACAACTCTCCTACAACACAGCAGGCAATGAATATGAGGCATCGACACTGATGAGTCTAGCGTGAGCCTTGCTGCTGACAACTAGAGCCAGGGACAACTCTCCTACAACACAGCAGGCAGTGAATATGAGGCATCGACACTGATGAGTCTAGCATGAGCCTTGGTGCTGACAACTAGAGCCAGGGACAACTCTCCTACAACACAGCAGGCAGTGAATATGAGGCATCGACACTGATGAGTCGAGCATGAGCCTTGGTGCTGACAACTAGAGCCAGGGACAACTCTCCTACAACACAGCAGGCAGTGAATATGAGGCATCGACACTGATGAGTCGAGCATGAGCCTTGGTGCTGACAACTAGAGCCAGGGACAACTCTCCTACAACACAGCAGGCAATGAATATGATGCATCGACACTGATGAGTCGAGCATGAGCCTTGGTGCTGACAACTAGAGCCAGGGACAACTCTCCTACAACACAGCAGGCAATGAATATGAGGCATCGACACTGATGAGTCGAGCATGAGCCTTGGTGCTGACAACTAGAGCCAGGGACAACTCTCCTACAACACAGCAGGCAGTGAATATGAGGCATCGACACTGATGAGTCGAGCATGAGCCTTGCTGCTGACAACTAGAGCCAGGGACAACTCTCCTACAAGACAGCAGGCAATGTCTATGAGACATTGACACTGATGAGTCGAGCATGAGCCTTGCTGCTGACAACTAGAGCCAGTGACAACTCTCCTACAAGACAGCAGGCAATGTCTATGAGACATTGACACTGATGAGTCGAGCATGAGCCTTGCTGCTGACAACTAGAGCCAGGGACAACTCTCCTACAAGACAGCAGGCAATGTCTATGAGACATTGACACTGATGAGTCTAGCGTGCGCCTTGCTGCTGACAACTAGAGCCTGCGACAATTCTCCTACAACACAGCAGGGAATGCTGTGGAACCCAAGTCGTCTATGGAGAAGTTCGCCAGACTTCAGTTAATGGTGTGAATACATTATATTTCAGGGTTCAGTGATAATACAACAGTTAGACCTCTGAGTTGTACCTGTTATGGTGGGCCACGGCCCACATGAGGTTACGTAATAGCTGCAGGTGAGCATGGGAACGCTTGGAACGCCCCCTTTAGGGGCATATATATATGACCTACGATGCAACGGTGAATAGCTGCCTTAAAGGCCTTCGTATTACGGTCATCTATATATAATCCGTACGTTGGCTAAGAAGACGAAAACATACCATGAGTATACCACTTACATTATAGTTATGTTGTCGTCTTCCCGGACACTGGGAACTGCCCACAACACTCAATTGTTGAATAGTGAAACCGATCAATATGTAGTGACATTGACTAATAAAGTGACAATGTCCAAATGCAAAATCACTGGCAGTGACACACACGTCATGAAATGATATTATTAGTAAAATATTAATACATGTATATTAAATTTACTGAGAGAATGATACGTTTCAAAGTCTGTATATATTTAACAAACTGAGAGAATGATACGTTTCAAAGTAATCATGCACTCATTTACAACGAGGCGATGTAGTAGTAATAGTAGCAGTAGTGGTAATAGTAGTAATAGTAGTAGTATTTTATTTACAACACATCACAGTGCAAGATTTGTATGCCATAAAATAGGAGCACTATAAAGAAGGGGTGCAGGGGGGTCCTGGATCACAATTCACAGTGAAAAAAGGTGTTTTCACAGTGGAAATGTTTGGGTTTTCTGCAAAACTGTTAAGGGGGCATCTCAGATCAGCTCAGGTTAAATTATCTTCTTTTGCGGTTTGTTGGTATAGATATACATGTATTTTGTGAGCAGAAATCGCCTCTGTAAAGAAATCGTACAAGCGCAATCAATGTCATTTCCACAGCGGATCTATGACAAAAGCGGACAATGGCACAATGACAACATGACACAAACTGACAGTAGCAGTTGTCGTCAACTAACCAGCTTCAACTATGTTATTGAATAGCTATTGTAACTACCTGAATATGGGCGAATATCATCGATGAATACTGCCTCTCCTGTAGTGTGTTGTGTGGCCGCCAGGTGGGGCAAGGCGCATCCAACTGGGTCAATTTGTTGCTGTTTGTCTTGAACCTTCTCAAATACCTGACTGCCAAAGCTTGGTTCTCGCTCGAATACTGACGTCGCACTCTGGTTTGATGATGGTACCTTAAATTCGCTCTGTTGTTGTAACAGGAAAATCCAAATTAATACAACGTTTCAATAAATTAATAATAACAATAATATACTTTATTTATACTCTCATATCCAGAGTAGGACTCTGTTCAAGGGTGTTGAGAACTAATAGCCACTAAAATGTATATAATAGAATTAAACGTATAAAAAGACTAGAACTGTATTAATTTTTGTAATGTACTAATCATAACTAAGTTAAAAGTATCAAGACATACATAGAAATAATAAATAAATAAATATACAATAAAATATTAATGAATAAATATTAAAAATAATAGGCTAGTTAAGCTAATTAAACTTATAAAAAAGCTAGAACTGCATTAAAAATATAAAATGTACTAATCAAACCTAAGCTAAATATCAAGACCTACATAACAGGTAATAATAATAAATAAGTAGACAATAAAATATTAATGAGTAAATAGTTAAATAATAAGCTAGTATAATAGTACAAAATAATAGTAATAATAAATACTGCATTTGGAGAGTTAATGATATAGAGAACTAGATATTAAAAGCAAGGTTGAAATAATGAGTTTTAAGACGCGCTTTAACCATTTCAGTACGACAGGCCGCTACACCAGCAGCGCGGAGTGTGACTGGCTCAGCACACTGTTAGTTTTCCCATTGGTGACCACGTTAACGTTTTATAGACATTGTTATTGTAGAGAAAAAGTTTGAAAACAACACAATTTATAGGCGCCAATGTTACAAGCACTCTGCAATTTTATTTTTGGTAATCCCTCCACATGTTTGTGTTTTATGCACATTTCAAATGTGCCACCAAACTTGGCAAGGCACCAAAAAAATCAGCACCTCGCTGTTGGACAATTTGTAATCCAGCACAGCATTCTCAGGTGGCACTATGAACTCCTGATACAGTTTTCCAGAAAGTCCAGTATGTGTTTTATTAGAAAATTCAATACAGCCAGTTGTTATGTTACATTCAAATTTATATTTATTTGTTGACCTTGTGCCCTATTTACAAAGGTAAACATCTACAAAAAGTCACCTTAGAGTATGAATTCTTCAAAGGCCAGACGTCTCAAGCAGTTCAATTACATAATGTTACACAGCCTAATTAACAGACATTCAGAAAACAATGCCACTTGTTCGATTGGTCAGAAGTTCTAGTCATGACAATATCTCCACGTGTGTTTAATTAGCTGAAGTAAAAAAATCGATTGATGAATCACCCAGCTGCAATGTCATTGGTTCATTTTCATACAAATTTTCAAATTGAAGCTTAACTAGTGGCATACCCACCCCCCCGGCCCTGTGATTTGGACTTGCAGACTGGTGAGAAGTCTGCAATATCCAAAAACGCTTTGTTCCATTCAACTGTAGTTTTGCCATACTCGTATTTTCAGTAACTGTTTCAAGATATTTGAAGTAAAACGCTTCCTCCGTGATTGTGCAATGACTATAGCGTGCTTCCGTTGCCAGGCTCTCTAATTGGGCTCAGCACAATGTTAGTTTTCCCATTGGCGACCACGTTAACGCATATAAGAAATATGACCTACAAACTTTCTTAGACTTCTCATCTGCTGTTATTATCATCTCATTGACATGCTGGTCGAGTTTAGTCAAAATCTAATATTTCTAGATCTCGTAAAATGCCTGTATGTGTGACACCCGTCAATATTTACGAATGGATGCAGGCAGTAATCCGGCTAAAGGGTCAACTAGCCAAATTGCTGCCAAATACCCTTCCGCGTAGTAAAATCAGCTACAAATGCACCATTTTACTGTTAACAGCTTCTAACGAAGCAGGAAGTCCAACTGTGTCATAACCCCTGACGATTCAATACGACAGGCCGGTGTGGCGACATTGACGATGTCCGCTATTCAATTTGTTTTTACTCATAATCATCCGCTACGTCTTGGAGCCACTTGTTTACGGAGATTTTTGCGGTTTTTAATGATGGATTATCAAAACCTATGGTGGCTATAATGGCGAATCTTTGTCGGATGTTGACGATCGACACAATGACGATGTCGGCGAACATAACGACAGAGTCCGAGACGAAAGTGACGGTAATCTTGGATTGCTGGTTACTGTTTCAATAATTGTTTGTTGACACCCGATTATGTATCACGAAATGACTTTTATTAAATTCGTGTTGGCGTGGTCGAACCGGAACTGAGACTGCGCATGCTCGCATCAAAGATTGTAAATACGATATGCAACTCTAAGAAATGTCACGTAACATAAACGTCAACAGCGCCATCTGGCGACCAAATAGAATAACTACTTATTCTAACATCCTCTCTTTTTTTTTAAAGGAGCATAATAAAAATGTTGGCTTTATGAGCCCATGGCAACATAACAACATAATGCAATCTAACACTAGAGTCATTTGGGCCACTATACTATAATGATCAGAGGTTACTAGCACATGATCAGGTTTGGACAACAGGGGGTTGGGGCTGGTCTTCACTGGAACCGTGCTGGCTTTGTGACGACTCGCCCAGAGCGCGTTTTCACTGGTGAGACGACTTTCGCAGGAGACGCGGACACGCTCGGTGTGGGAGTTGTCATTTTCGGCGCGATGCTCGGCACGTCACGCGGTTCGTCTTCCGGTAGCGTCTTCTGTTTCCGTTCACGCGGCTGTTCGCGTGGTTGCTGTACGCGTGGCTGTAGTTCGCGTTGTTGTATGAGTGGTTGTCGTTCGAGTGGTTGTTGTTCGCGTTGTTGTACGAACTCGTGGGGCGCTGTGGCATCGTCTTGTAGATAGCGTCGATTGCGTCGGAGTATACGACCTTCGATCTCTACGATGTACGACCTGTCGTTACAGTCATCGACGACTGTGCCACGCGACCATTTGATCGGTTGGTGTTTCTTCAGCGACTGGACGAAGACTGGAGTGCCTTTCTGTAGTGGTCTCAGATCGCTGACACTTCGGTTGTAGTATCGCTGGCTCTGCATTTGTTTTGTAGTCTTACGTGAAATCGTTTGCTCGACCTCGGGAATCGCTGGTTTCAGCAGAGACTCGGCCTGTGGGACGACTGCTCGTGTGCGTCGATTCATCAAGCGCTGTGCCGGACTGCTGACCATCTGACTCGTAGGAATATTGCGCCATTCCAGGAGTGCTTTCATCGGGTCGGAAGATTTCGCTAGCAGCTGTTTTGCAATTTTGACAGCGGCCTCCGCCTTTCCATTCGACTGACTGTGATAGGGTGACGATAACGAATGTTCGAATTCCCAACTCTGCGCAAAGCGTTCAAACTCAGCGCTTATGAACTGTGGCCCACCATCGGAGTGGACTATGTTGGGAGATCCGTGACGTGCAAATTGCTCTTTACACGCCTCAATCGTAGTGACCGCTCGTTGATCATCTAGCTTCGCGATCTCGAAGAAATCGGAGTAGTAGTCGACGATTATGAGGTATGTGTCCTGACCGTGCGCGAAGAGATCCATTCCGACCTTAGCCCACGCTCGCGGTAGAATCGTGTGGCTACGAAGACTCTCTTTCTGTTGCGTAGGTCGTTCTCTGGAACACTCACTGCATCGCTCGACCGTCTGTTTTACGTCGTTTGTCATACCGTGCCAGTAGAGACTGTCTCTGGCTCTGCGTAGAGTCGACTCAATGCCTTGATGACTGCTGTGTAGTCTCACTAACATGTCATTCTGGAGTGACTTTGGGATGAACATACGCTCTCCTTTGTACAGGATACCGTTGTGCCCAGCGATGACGTCTCGAAACGTCCAGTAGACTTTCAGGTCAGACGGTAACTGTGACCTGTCCTGTGGCCAGCCTGATGCGACCAGCACGAGTAGTTTCTGCAGAACCGGGTCGTCGGCTGTGGCCTGACGTATCGCGTCTACTCTCGGCTCGCTGATGTTGACGTACTCTCTGGGGTCGACTGTCTCGACTTCCTCAGCGATGGCGTTCTCCATTGTCATCTGGAATATCTGCTCCTTCGTCAGCTCAACTGGTTGTCTACGTGTCGACGGCGCTCGCGACAGCATGTCTGCGACGAGTTGCTCACTTCCTGGCTTGTAGACGACTTTCATGTCGTAGCGCTGATGTGCCATCATCATGCGTTGAAGTCTTTTCGGAGCCTCCAAGAGTGACTTTCAGAAGATCGTTTCCAGTGGCTTATGATCACTGTGAATCGTCACGTCTGGATGTCCATAGATATATTGGTCGTATTTGCGGCAGGCAAACACGATGGCAAGACATTCAAGCTCGATCGGTGTGTAGTTGCGTTCACTCGCTGTCAGTGAACGCGAAGCATAAACGACTGGCTTCTCGTGTTGTAGAAGTGTCACTCCTAGCCCCTGCGTACTTGCGTCACATTGAAGTACCACCGGTTTCGTCACATCGTAGTACGAGAGAGAACGTTCTGCGGTTGCGATGTCCTTCACTCGCTCGAACGCTTCTTGTTGGTCTGGTCCCCACACGAACTCGGCGTCTTTCTGCACCAGACGTCGTATGGGCTCGCAGACTGCAGAAAGATTCGGCATGAATTTCGCGATGTAGTTCGTGAAGCTCAGGAACCGTCGTACTTGTTCGACGTCCATCGGCGTCGGCATATTCTTGATGTCGCACACTTTATCAGGATCGGGCTTGCCCGATGTACACGATCTCTTTCATGTGAAGCCTCATTTTGGATCTGTTCAATTTCAAGTTTTGTTTGCGAGCACGCTGTAGTAGCTTGATGAAGTTGCTGTCATTGTCTCTGCGGGCCTCTGCCTCTGTCTGACCACGACCCACGATCAAGATGTCGTCAGCTACTATGGAGATCCCTTCGAGACCCTCCAGCGCTTGCTGCAAACGACGTTGAAATTCCTCCGGACTCGACGAGATACCAAATGGCATACGCAACCATCTGTATTTTCCTGCCGGAGTCCAGAATGTCGTCAGGTAACTGCTTTCATCTGTCAGTTTCACTAGCAGGAATCCGTCTTTCGCGTCGACAAGCGAGAAGATTTTCGCATTCGTCAGCGTTGGCAGAACCTCTTCGATCGTAGGTAGCGAGAAGTGGTTGGGTCGAATCGCCTTGTTCAAGTCAGAGGGGTCGATGCATACTCGCACCGAGCCGTTCGCCTTACATACTGCCAGACAGCTCGAAATCCACTGAGTCGGTGTCTCGACTTTCGCGATGATGCCCTGTGCCTCCAGTGCCTCGATCTTCTTTAGGAACTCGTCCTTCAGTGCGTAAGCGACTTTGCGTGGTCGATTCTGTAAGGGAGCGACAGTTGTGTCAATCTCGATGTTGTACTCACTCGGAAGACACCCAAGTCCGGTGAAGACATCCGCATCCTCCGTTATGGCAGCATCGATGTCGTTTGTTCGATCCTCGACTAGGCTGACGTGTTCACTCACCGCGATCAGATCGAGTTTCAGACACGTGTCGAGGGACAGCAGTGTGGCGTGCCTCGTTTTGACGACTTCGAAGATCAATATCTCCTCACGCTGGTCGATTTCTCGGAGTGTTAGGGAACATCTACCCTTCGACGGCACCTGCGAACCATCGTACATCGTCAAGTTCGAGGTACTCGCGCGTAGTGGTGGAGAGCCCAGTAGTCGATAGTCGGTGACGCTGAGGACATTGCATGTTGTGGCGGTATCGAGTTGACATCTCAGTGCAGTAGGAGCTGAACGACTCTCCGATGATAAGTTGATCGTTGCCATCAGACGTCGACCCTCCTTGTCCACTTGTATGCGTAGAACGCTGGAATCGCTGTCACCGTCGACGAGGTAGACACGCTTCGCCTTTGACTGTGCCTGCGGCGCTCGGCAACACTTGGCGTAGTGATTTTTCTTTTTACAGGCGTAGCACTCACTGCCGAATGCTGGACATTGTCTCGGTGGGTGCTCTGTGCCGCACTTCCCACACTTGTCCGCTTTGTTGCTCGACGTGTGAGTCGGTTGAGATCTCGGCCTACGTTTAGCCTTCTTCTGTCTCGTCTTGTAGACCGCCTGCACTTCCTCGTTCAGTTTGAGCTTCCGCATTTCGCCTTCCGTGTCCTCCGCTAGGCGACACAGGGTAATGGCTTTCTCCAGGTCTAGGTTCTTTGTTTCAAACAGACGCCGACGCGTCCGTTCTTGGTTTAACCCCAACGTTAGCGCGTGAAGAACCATGTCGTCCATCAGATCTCCAAACGCACATTCACGGACCTGCTTCTTTAGGGCCGTAATGAAGTCATCAATAGAGCGATCGTTCTGCTTCATGGTGAGGAAGTGATGTCTGGATGCAAACACGCTCACTCTAGGACGGCAGAAATCATCAAACTTCGCGATGACGTCATCAAACGTTGGAACGCCTTCAAACGTGAAGTTGTCATAGATGTCATTCCCTTTGTCACCGATACAGCCTGGTAGAATCGCCGTTTTCGTCTTCGCGTTCACGTCAGCTTTGTCACTGGCGTCGATGAACTGCGTGAACTGCTTTTTGAAACGCAGCCATTGCTCTGGCAGATTGCAGGACACGGGAAGCGGGTCGGGGAGAAGGAATCGTTCCATCACTTTTGTAGTAAAAATAGAACGGACTAACCTTCTTTCACCGCGACTTTACGTTCTCTGAGTCTCAATTCACCTCTAGTTCGCTCTTTCTGACACCATGTTTCAATAATTGTTTGTTGACAACCGATTATGTATCACGAAATGACTTTTATTAAATTCGTGTTGGCGTGGTCGAACCGGAACTGAGACTGCGCATGCTCGCATCAAAGATCGTAAATACGATATGCAACTCTAAGAAATGTCACGTAACATAAACGTCAATAGCGCCATCTGGCGACCAAATAGAATAACTACTTATTGTAACAGTTACCATGACGGCGGAATATAAAATACTATGGCTCATTTTACTTGCTGATAATTGTACTTTCCGAAAATGTATAACATTCCTGTTCATAAAATGCAATTTTGTTGCTCAAATCTTGACATGAAGTGAGGTAGTCCATTGTCTTGCATATTCACTGGGAATGCAGTATTCAGTGGTTAAAGCTGATCAGGGCTGTAGTACTGAAATGGTTAAATGTGTCCATGCACTCGGTCAGACGAAGATCTTCAGGTAGCGCGTTCCAGAGTCGGCCCCGCGCGAGAGAATGAACGGCGGCCATATCGTTCGAAGTTGTGGCGCGGAACGGCTAGCAACGCGCGGTCGGCAGATCGTATAGGGCGCAGCGCTGCACGTACGGCGTGGTGAGCGACGCGAGGTACGTCGGCGTCCGATCGTGGAGGGCGCGAAACACAATGACGAGTAACTTGTACTCCATACGGTACGTCACGGGCAACCAGTGGAGCTGTTGGATATGCCATACAGGACAGCGTTCCCGTGGCTGAGCCGTGATGTAACGAGTGAGTGGACGAGAGTCCTACATGCTGTAATTGTCAGGCTTGTTCGTATCTTGGCAACGCGAAATAGATTGGACTAAGCAGCACGACAGGGGTTCGATACTTGAACCGACACGTCAATTAAGTCTGCTGTCAAGTATAACGCCGATATCACGAACAGCCGGCATCAGTGATATAGCGGACCCACATACACCGATGGTAGACACTGCAGAAGGCGAGCGAACGGCGGTAGAACAAAAAACGATGAGTTCTGTTTTGGTCGCGTTTAGTAGGAGATGGTTGCAATTCAGCCAGCGTCAGTAGATAGTAAGACCTGTTGGGCCTCAAAATCCTACTTATAAAAAAGAATTTAATGACCACTAATTGACATCGCACACTGCTGACCTAAGCAAAAATGCGAGACTAGTCCTATGTATAAAAAAAGATCTAAGGCTTTGTGTTTGACACTAATGAGTTTGGGAAACCTACTTATAAAAAACGTGATTGATGAGCGATGTAATTTGATACTAATTGGATGATTGACAGTACCACTAGAGATGCCACCTAGCGGTGAGTGCAGAGATTATTTTAGTCCTAGCGATCAACGCCGTACCTAGAGCGTGCAGACGTAAGCAATAATGCGTTTAATAATAAAGTATATAAGTTTAGTTTCGTACTTTATTTAATAGCCACGCTAAAGTATATCAGTTTAATTTCGTACTTTATAACCACGCTAAAGTATATAAGTTAAGTTTCGTACTTTCGTTGGATCACCTATAACTGGGGTAGGAGTTGTGCTGACGTAAGCAATACGCTAACCACGCTAAAACCATTGTATATTAAAACCATTGTATAAACGTTGAGATGTCCCCGTATGTGATGTTGACAGCAAGAGCGACGACCGCTGCTGGACCACCTATAACTGGGGTAGGAGTTGTGCTGACGTAAGCAATACGCTAACCACGCTAAAACCATTGTATATTAAAACCATTGTATAAACGTTGAGATGTTCCCCGTATGTGATGTTGACAGCAAGAGCGACGACCGCTGCTGCTGCAGCGATAAGGCCACCGGCTGCTGCTGCTCTAGTGGTCTTTGACCCCTGGATGACAGCATAGCTGGCTAACGGTAAACAACGTTGTTCTGGTCGATGGATTAAAACGAAACCAACGCGTTTAAATACATCTAGTCGTGGGATTACAATGACAATCAAATGAATAAATACACTAACATTCAGTAGGGTGTTTATGCATTGAAAATAGACGCGTGAAAACGTGAGTAGTGACTGAATATTTATTGTGGCGCTGTATATCGATAGGGAGCGCCAACGAGGTGCTCCGGTGGAGAGCCGAAGCCTTGCCGGGGATATAGTTCGGGAGGCGTGATCGTTCTCCATAATCCGTTTGGTTGTTTTATGAGAAATACTCGCGCCAGATCGGCTATGTCATCATCGTCAGACGAGCTGTAGTCAGGCGTGACATCGGGCGGCGTGGGAGGTGGCGAAGGCGCGCGGACGGACGGCGCGACCATGCAGGTCGGCTGGGTCGACTACACCGTCATGTCGGGCAGTTCGACCGACCTACGAGGCGACGATTCGTCGCTGCTTGTAGGCAGTTGGATCGGTCTATGAAATAAAAGAAATGTTTAAACGAGACAATAAACGATATGCACGCGCTTATAAATAAAATGCATGCATTAAACGGTAAAATGCATGCATTAAACGGTAAATACATGCAATTTAATGCGTACTAGTAAAAACGTGCATTTAAATAAAATGCATGCATGTTTAAACGGTATGTTACAATAGTGCATTTAAATAAAATGCATGTTTAAACGGTAAAATACATGCAATTTAATGCGTACTACTGTAGTAAAAACGTGCATTTAAATACAACAATAAAAACGTGCATTTAAATAAAATGCATGCATGTTCACTAGTAAAAACGTGCATTTAAATAAAATGCATGCACACACTTATAAATAAAATGCATGAATGTTTAAACGGTAAAATACATAATGCGTACTAGTAAAAACGTGCATTTAAATAAAATGCATGCATGTTACAACAATAAAAACGTGCATTTAAATAAAATGCATGCATGTTTAAAATGCATGCTATTGCGTATAGTAAGCACTGTTTAAATAAAATTACAACAATAAAAACGTGTATTTAAATAAAATGCATGCATGTTCACTAGTAAAAACGTGCATTTAAATAAAATGTATGCACACACTTATAAATAAAATGCATGCATGTTTAAACGGTAAAATACATAATGCGTACTAGTAAACACGTGCATTTAAATAAAATGCATGCATGTTACAACAATAAAAACGTGCATTTAAATAAAATGCATGCATGTTTAAAATACATGCTATTGCGTATAGTAAGCACTGTTTAAATAAAATTACAACAATAAAAACGTGCATTTAAATAAAATGCATGCATGTTATTGCGTATAGTAAGCACTGTTTAAATAAAATGTACGCTGTCTTACCGTGGTGTTGTTGTGGACGTGGCCATGTTAGATGGTGGAACGATGTATGTGTGCTCGTGTTTGTAAAAGTGTGTATGAAATGTGCGCGTCGTCAAACAGCGGCGGCGGCGCATGACACTACGGCTGATTTTGATTGACATGTGAACGGAGAACAAAGGATTTTTACAAACGAACGTTAAAAGCACGAAATGAAACGTTGTATACGATCACTGGGGGGTCAGGAAACACGAGATGCATATATATTAGAGAAATTCGCGGTAAAAGTCACATTTGACAATGAATGTACTGACGTGAACGCTAACTTTTTTCCTAAAACAAATTCCTCGGTAGACTAGGCGGAATGCGTTAAGCGCACATGTGTGACATCTGTTGCGCGTGACTTAACGAGTTGGAATGTGAACTGAGAACAATGGATTTTTACAAACGATAAATGAAACGTTAAAAGCGCGAAATAAAACGTTGTATAAGATCGCTGTGGAGTCAGGAAACGCGAGGTGCATCGATATTAGAGAAAATCGATGTAAGAAGAGATTTAACGGCGAATGTACTGACGTGACCGGACACTTTTTTCCGAAAACAAAATCTCTGAAATGTACGAGGCACGCACGCTGATAATTGAGTAAGATGACGTATTAGCGTGAAGTGCGCATGCGTGTTATTTGGAAAAGGTATAAAACGGTTGAGAAAAAGCTATATTGTATGACGCTGAAGTTCTAACGTGTATTCTTTCTACAACAGCAGAGCAGCAAGCAGCAGACGTTCTTCCGCAACATGGCGGATGAAAGTCAACAACAACAACAACCAAAAAAGCCGAAGGCACCGCGGAAGCAGTCGATGAAGGCGGCGGCGGCGGCCAGCAACAGTCAACCTTCGGCACTGATTGCAGCCTTGTTAACGGGGGCGTCACCACCCGTTAAGCGCCCCGTCGCGCTCATCGCGGCCCCGTTGACTGTCGGCCGAAAATGAAGCGCCGAAGAGGCGCACTTGGAGCAGCCCGACGAGACGGCCGAGCAGCCCCCGGTGCTGTCGCGGAGCGGTTCTATGGAGCGTGAATCGTCGGCGTCGACGCGCGCCACAGTGGTGAGTCTGAGACATCTGAAGTGTGCTGTCAACGGTGTGTATAAACTCCTGTCGCCCGTTACGATCGACGCCGTCTCGTACAAAGGTGAGCCCGGCACCACCTATTTGGGATGTTCCCGTTGTCGCCGGAAATTGCAGACAAGCAAAGACGGGACCCTGATATGTCGAACGCACGGTGAAGTGTTTGTACCGAAATATTTCTTCGCGTTGCGTGTGATGGTGAAGGACGGCGAGGAGGAGGAAGACGAGCTTTGGCTTATGTTGTTCGATAGCCAAATGTCTAATCTCGTCGAGTACACGGCCGAGTACTTGACGGAATTGAACGAGGAGGATCTCCGCGATACCGTGCTCGAGTTAGCCGGTACTAAAGTGGAGATTAGTGTGCGGAAGACGAGTTGGAACGGCGACCCCTCGTATACAGTCCGCACACTAAAGAGATACGTCATCGTCGACGACGACGACGATGACTAATGTGTTGTTGTCTTGTGTTGTTTGTAGGAGGAAAATTGGCCGCTACTGGTAGATTTATTGACGCACGCCAACGAACGACAACGAATGAGAGATCGTCGTGGTCGGGAAATAAGCGCGGAGAGGTTTGAACTATTAGCCGAGTCGGCCGAACAATATATAAGAGCGTTTTGGTTGGCCTACGAAGCAAGCCTATTTTGTAGTAGTTTGATGTACTAACAGTTGTGCTTTTATATGCTTTAGGAAGTGCGCTGCGTACTGGAAAAAATGCTTGCAAACAACGAAAGGATTCGCGCTCAGTACGACGAGGTTGCCTCGTTCGTAAGAACGTTGTTGGAACGGGGTGTGCAGGGGTCGATAAAGAAGGATGAGGAAGAGAACAAGAGGGAGGCGGACTAATCATAATAATGTGTTTGTAGGACGCTCTGATGCAACACACCAGACGTGAGTGTATGAGCGACTTCCTACACGCGTTGCTGACGGTGATTCGTAAAGAGTAGAACTGCTTTGTGCTGTAGGGTAGTGGCGGAGGAGTACGTGACGCTCACGTATTGGAGGCGATCATCGAGGAGGCGCTGGGCTGCTCGAACCGAACGCGCCCCCCTCCACCGACGTATAACGACAGCCTGGGGACGATGGGACCGACGTGCTCGCCGTACTGGAGCGTATCGGAGCAGCTGGGGACGTGTCAACGGCAACTGGTCGTGCCGAGCCGGAGTCAGTTGGTCGGGCGTTACGAACGACTGGCGATGGATCTCGTCGCCGAGAGTCTCGGCGAAATGATTCTGGAGAAGGCGCGGGATCATTGCGGGGTATGTGAGCCGAATGAAGGCTGTCCCTAAGTTCACATGCCCGGCTATCGCGCGGGACGGCCGAATCGGGTATATATGCAACGTTTCGATAATGCGGGCTGTATTGTGACGCGCTATTTCAACAGCGTCATGGTAACGTTCCTGCGTCGATCGCTCATCCCCTGTTTCACGAGACTAGTGCATATTCTAAACGAAACTACGGTGTCGACTTCTTCCGGTGAACAGCAGCCGCAAATGGGCCATGCAGGAGAATTGTATTAGGTGCAGTTTGTGTCGAACTGGTTGTTGGGAACGAATTGGCGCGATTATATGAATCGCGTGCAGCTCGAGTCGGCCGTGCACACGTACGTGCAACGCCGGAGCGGACTGGAATGAACGAACACTAGTAGAATAGAGAACATTTTATTATTTGCTTGCTATTGAAACAAAGACTTCACGATTGAATGTTGTAAGAGTACCGAATAAAACGTTGAAAATGTACTTTCCGTTTCCGAGTTACCTAGTTAGAAAAATTACCGCTAGTCGTAAAAACAACCACTAGTACCGCTAGTCGTAAAATCCCGCTAGTTACCGCACTCTTCAGTTAGAAAAACCACCGCCAGTTACCACCACATTCCACCGCTAGTTAGAAAAATTACCGCTAGTCGTAAAAACAACCACTAGTACCGCTAATTGCCGCACTCCTCAGTTAGAAAAACCACCACATTCCACCGCTAGTTAGAAAAACCGCCACCTAGTTAGAAAAACCGCCACCACCGCTCTTCCCGCTCGGGTGTACTTACTACCACCACCACCGCCACCGTCACCGTCGCCGTTATAAATAGCGACTTTCGAAAAAATATCATTAGAGAGAATGCCACCACCACCTACAAGATGGCAAAGTCCGAAATGTGGGCACTATTTCGCGAAGCAGGCGACGTTCGAACTACACGTAAAGAGTTCGAAAAGTTGCGGCGACGAAACGCTCTGCGTAAAACGTCGAGAGTGTCCAAAATGTGGCACGCTATTCACCACACGTTACGCTATGCTACGACATCTGAGGCTGCTGTGTTCACCGCCACCTGGTAGTAGTGAATCGGTGGAGGAGGCGGCGGAAGCCGCTAGGGCGCCGTCGCCCGACGATCTACAGCGTGTCGTAGACGAGCACCGGCGTAGTATAGAGACGTCGGTGGCGCGCGGCGTCATACAGTCGCGTTACAACTATCGTATCACCGCCTGTACGAGTACGCGCGTGCTCGAACCGCGTCTGAGGGAAATGTTTCGCGCGCAAAAGAATGCGTTTAAAATTAACGTAATCTATGGTTTTGTATTACGCCACAAGGTGTCGGGTCGGTACCGATATTTTCATTCTTCGTGTAACTGTTGCGGTCGCCTCCTCGAAACACCCGCCCTAGTCACCGATAGCCGTTCATTCGAACGATTCCTCGACGCCGTGCGCACTACCGACGTACTGCAGTACGCCATCGCGCAGCGTCCCGACTCGGGATGGATCGTCGAGCTCGTAACTAACGCCACCTACTTCGTGAACGTCATCATCAATCATCCTATCGGCTGCGTTGGCGTGACGACGCTTCCCGCCTACGTGCGCCTCAACAAGGCCATCGAGACGTTGACGAAAGATCATCGAGGCACGCCCTACGACGACCATCTGTGTCTCTTCCGATGCATCGGCCTTCACCTGCAAGGTCACCGACGAGGCGAAAGTGGCCGCCACATCGGTACGAGCCGTTTAACGAAAGTCGCTAAACGTCTGCACGCGCGGTATTGTCGCGACACGTCGACCTCGAACGGCGGCGGCGTGCGCCTGAACGAACTGGATCGCGTGGAGACGGTTTTCGGCATCAACGTCGTCGTCTATCGTCGACTGACGAACGACGTCGCCGAACTAGTCCGTCGATCGCGCGAAGCGCACCCCACGACGCTGAACGTCAACCTGTACGAGTCGCATTTCTCGTACATAAGCGATCGGCGCGCGTACACGAAAACGTACAAGTGCGGGAAATGCGGCAGCGTCCTCTGGCGGAGCGCTCGCGATTTACGACGTCACGAAGCGACGTGCGAAGGCGGCGTTCGTCACGTGTTCCCCGGCGGCGTCTACCGACCGACGGCGTCCGTATTGGAGCGGCTCGACGACGAAGGCATCGACGTCGGCGACGACGACCTGCGCTACTACCCGTACCGCGCGACGTTCGATTTCGAGTGCTATTTCGCCGATAACGATCTGCCGACGGATAGCAACAAATGCCGCTGGATCGCGCGACACGAACTGCTCAGCGTGAGCGTCTCGTCGAACGTACCCGGTCACGAAGCGGCGCGCTGTTACGTCACGACCGGCGATTCGTCGGAACTCGCGCGTCGCCTCATCGACGACCTGGAAGAGGTGAGCGCGGCGGCGTGCGCGATTCTACCTCCCCGCTACGACGCGACCTTCGAGGCGCTCGACGCGCTCGACGCCGACTGGCGGCGACGACGATGCGACGACGACGACGCCGACGCGTCACCGTACGCCACTCTCGCCGATCGGCTGTGGACATACCTTCGTCAAATGCCCGTATTGGGATTCAATTCGGGTAAGTACGACCTGAACGTCGTCAAAAAGTACTTGACCCCCCTGCTCATAACCGACGACGCGCAGCACACGTCGTCGGCGTTTACCATTAAACGTCAGAACAATTACATGTGCCTGTCGACGACGACGTTGAAGTTCCTGGACATAACGAATTACCTCGCGCCCGGCGTTAGCTACGATCGCTTTCTGAAAGCGTACGGTTGCTCGGCAACGAAGGGCTACTTTCCATACGAGCACATCGACGCGTTGTCGCGTCTGGGCGAAACCGCCCTGCCGACGCGCGAAGCTTTCTACAGCCAGCTGAAACGCGAGGGAATCTCCGCGGAGGCGTACGAGATTTGCGCGACGGCGTGGCGCGACGAGGGCATGACGTCGATGCGCGATTTTCTTGTGTGGTATAACAATCGTGACTTGGCGCCGTTTCTCGAGGCCGACGATCGCCAGTTCGCCTTCTATCGGCGCCGACGTATCGACATGTTCAAGGACGCCACCAGCGTACCGGGGTTGACGTTGTTGTACCTGTTCAACGACCTGCCGAAGTCGATCCATTTCTCGCTCTTCAACGAGCCGAACAAAGATCTGCACCGTCTGCTGCAGGCGCAGATCGTCGGCGGCCCGTCGATCATCTTCGCGCGCCACCACGAGGCCGACGTGACGTCGATTCGTGGCGGCGACGGCGCGCCGTGCCGATCGATAGTAGGCTTCGACGCAAACGGCCTCTATCTATGGGCAATAATGCAGGAGATGCCGACGGGCTGGTACACGCGCCGACGCGCTGAGTACGCCTTTCGAGCGGAACGCGTGCACCGCTACGGTCGTATGGCCGTGGAGTGGTTGACGCGCGTGAAGGCGGAAACCGGCGCGCGTATACGTCTCCAGTTGAACGGACGCGAGAAGCGCATCGGAAAGCACCGAGTCGACGGCTGGTGCGCCGCCACGCGAACGGCGTATCAATTTTATGGCTTCTATTTTCACGGCTGCCCGACGTGTCAGGCGCACGTGACGACGAACGCCGTCAACGGTCAACCGATGACGACGCTATACGCCGCGACGATCGCCGTGACTGCCTACCTGCGCCGTTTCGTCGACGAAGTCGTCGAAATGTGGGAGTGCCAGTAGCACGCCGTGCAACCGCCGGCGGTGCCGACGCCGCCCGACGCACCAATGGTGGCAACCGACCGCCACCATTACGCTCTCGACGATACTGGAGGCGGTGCGCGACGGCTCTCTGTTCGGCCTCGTGCAGTGCGATATCGCCGTACCGGAAGCGCTGCGCGACAAGTTCGCCGAGATGCAGCCGGTATTCAAGAACGTCGATATCGTGCGCGACGATCTCAGCCCGTTCATGCGCGACTACGCCGAGTCGCACGATCTCCTCACGCGACCTCAACGCACGCTCGTCGGTAGCTACTTCGGCGCGGCGATCGTGCTCGCGACGCCGCTCCTACGCTGGTATCTGGCGCACGGGCTCGTCGTCGAGCGCGTCTACCAGATCGTCGAGTACACGCCGATAGCGTGCTTTCGCCGCTTCGGCGACGCGGTTTCGACGGCGCGCCGCGAGGGCGATATCGATCCCGACAAATCGATCATCGCCGATACCTTTAAACTTCTAGGGAACAGTTCCTACGGGAAAACGATTACGCGCCTCGATCGGCACCGGGAAATCAAGTACGCGACGCCTGTCGGCGCGTCGATGCTCGTCAACAATCGGCGCTTCCGGCAACTGGACGTCGTCGTCGACGACGCGCTGTACGAGGTGGCGCTGAATAAGCGTAAAATCGTTTACGGCCTGCCGATACATATCGGCTATTTCGTATTGCAGTACGCAAAATTGAGAATGCTGGAATTTTATTACGATTTCGTCGTCGCCTACATTCCCCGTCCGCTCTTCCAGTACTGCGCTATGGACACCGACTCGGCGTACATAGCCCTAGCCGGACGTGACGTCGACGCGCTCGTACCGGAAGAACGTCGCGAAAACTACTTCCGGAATCGTTCACTCTGTTTTCCGGCCGAATGCTGCGACGGCACGTCGCTAGTCCGGCACGTCGCCGGACTAGCGTGGGACGGCGCGGCGGCCTGCTGCGCGCGCCGACGCCTGTTCGATCGTCGAACGCCGGGCCTCTTCAAAAAAGAGTGGCGCGGCGACGGAATCGTGGCGCTGTGCAGCAAAACATACTACTGCTTCGGCGGCATCGCCGGTCCGAAGTACAGCACGAAGGGACTGAGCAAGCGACAGAACGCCGACATCGACGAGCACACCTTCCTCGCCATACTGCGCGACCGTCGCAACGGCGTCGGCTGGAACCGCGGTTTCCAAGTGAAAGACTCGTCCGTGTTGACGTACGTTCAAGAGCGCGCGGCGTTGAGCTACTTCTACTCTAAACGCCGCGTGCTCGACGACGGCGTCACTACGGCGCCGATACTCGTCTAACTCGTAAACACTCGTCTAACTCGTCTACTACTAACCTAACCCCCACCACCCCCCCTAGGGGTAGTTTCTGTATGTATGTATGTGTGAGTAATAATAAACACCAACAATTGTGTACATCATTTGTTTGTTTTTATTTCTTCTATTATACACGTAAAAGCGTAGCTAGTGCCGAATAGGTTTTAATAAATCGTATACGAGACAGTCATTGTTCACCCTATTGGTGCCGAAAAGGCTATGGAACGTCGTCAACGGCATCCCGCGACATCGGAGGAGAAGGTAGGCGACGCAATATTGTCCGCACACGTTAGAGATGACGCTCTGCAGGCGCTTGTCGTTGTACGTCCACGCGTCGCCGCAGTGGCGGCGCAGGAAGGTGCGGAAGTCGGCGTGCAGCGGCGGCAGACCGTACGAATCGAAGTACTCGCCTCGTCGGTCGGCGCCGACGTAGACGGCCACCCAGTGCTGTCGCGGTTCGCCGCCGTCGTCGGTGTTGCACACGAAGGCCGTCGGGTAGGTGGTGGCGGCGGCGGCGGCGGCTAGCACGTCTTTAGGTACGACGCCGACGACGATACGTTTAGCGTAGGTATCGAGTTCCAGACGACGCATCAGTTGAAACGTATCCATAGTTACCAGTCGTACACGACGTTCCGGTTCCGGTCGATCTCCATCACCGTCTCGAATTCCGCGTACACGACGACGTTCACCGGAAGCGGTAGCGGCGTCCCGAAATGCATTTCGACGCCCACGCTCCCCTGACGCACGACGTTGAAATGGTCGCCGTCGCAACAGTCGGGGGTCAGGTCGAAACCGAAGATGGTGTAGCCGGCGCCGAAGTCCGTGCGCGATACGTCGTTCCCCTCGTCCTCGAACGCCTTTCCGGTCGCCTCGAAGAGATTCATGTAGCTCCGCACGTACCGGTTGTGCGGGAAGTCCGGCTGCAGCGGCATGCTCGGCACCTGACGTCCGTCGACGACGAGCGTCAGGAAGTTTATGTCGTTGTTACGCGCGTCGAACGGATTTCTAGTGTAGTCGCCGTTGTAGGCGACGTTATCGATCATCATCAGGAAGAGGCGTTTCGGAATCGCGCCCATGTACAGGTTCTCGTGCGTGTGCGATAGCGTACCCGCCGTTATCGAGAACGATTTGCAGTCGACGCGGCGCATCGGAAACTTAGCCGTTCCCAACCCCCACGCTTTGATATGTCCCATCTGGACGGCCGGGTTCAACTTCACTTTTCGCACGTGCAGTCGAATCGCCTGCAGCACGACGCGCCACCCCGGTACGGCTTGCGCGCCCATGATCGAGAAGGCGTCCTTCGAGCGCACTATGCGCACTTTCGTGTCGACGCCGTTAGGTGTCTGTTTAGCATAAACGCGTCGATTTGCAGGCGTCCCATCATCTCCACCTCGTTGCTATCGGCCGTCGCGAGGCGTCGCGCCTCGAAACCGACGTTGGCGTTGCCGAGCGTGTCCATCCGTCCGGCGGTGTCTTTGTACCACAACGAACCCGTGAGATGCGAACGTTTCGAGTCGCTACCGTAACTTAGCAACGACTCGAGGTAGGCCCGGTACGCGTACGTATTGGTCGACGGCGTCACGAGGGTGTTGTTCAGCGACACGTCGATTTGACTGATCATCGAATGCAGGAAATTGTTGTCCGGCGCCACCGTGGCGGCCGCCGCCAGATCGGAACCGTCCCCCCGCGTCACTTTGAAGCGCACGTACAGTTGAACGCTCCCCAGGTCCGTATAGTCTTCGCCCGAACCCGGCACGAGGAACTCGGTAGGGCCGCCGGCGTCGAGAGTCGTCAACGGCTGGTAGACGGTCCAATGACTACTCTCGATGCTCGTCTGCGTCACCGGTCCGCTGAACAGCTCCATTTCGGCCTTCACGCCCTCGCACGTCGAGCCGTTCACGAACGCCATCGTTGTCGTCCGTTCGACGTCTTCCGCCTACTGACGACCGTCGCCGCTAGGCGCGTCCTCTTTATGCCGCTGCCGCCGCGGCGTCGTCGGTGCGTTTTTTTCTTCCGTAGGCGCTGTACGTATTGGTCGACGCGTCGAGTTGACTGAATATCGTATGCAGAAAATTGTTGACCGGCGCCACCGCGGCGGCGGCCGTCAGATCGGTATCTCCTCCGCGCGGCGTCACCACTATGAAGCGCACGTACACTCGAAGGTCCGTATAGCCCGAACCCGGCTGGTAGACGGTCCACTGACCGTTCTCGAGTGCGCGCTCCATCTTCGTCGTTACTCGTCGAATATGTCCGTTCGACGCGCTCTTTTCCGCCTACTGACGGCCGTCGCCGCTAAGCGCGCTCTCTTTACGCCAACGCCGCCGCCGCGGGGACGGCGCTGCTGCGATTTTTTCTTTCTCTTCTTCTTTGGTGCCTGCGGATTCAATAGGCCGTCGAGAAGATCGGCGCCGGCCTCCTTCGCGCGCCTTTTTAGCGACTGTTTCAGATTGCCGCCGGCGACGACGTCGCGCGCCACGTGCATGCCGGTGTTGAGCGCTCGTTTTCGCAACGCCATCGCGCCCCTCTTGATAACCGGCATGGCGCTTCGAAACAGACTCCCGAAGAGATTACCCAGACCGTGACCTCGTTGACCCCGAGCGCCGACGAAGACCGGCAGCTGTCCTCCGACCTGACGAACGTAGTAGTCCACGTACGGGTTCTTCGACGACGGCGGCATGTTAAAACAATTTCGATTTACAGTGAATGAAGTGAAGCGTCGTCACCACCTTCCCCTTCTCGAATGGTATCGGTTGGCCGTGATCGTCTCTTATATCGACTTCGACCTCGTCGAATTGATTCCGCAGCAGCTTCACGTATTGCACGCGATCGAACGTCTCCGAAATAACGTCACCGTTCTCAACGCGGACGGCGATGTTTCGAAGGAGCGGCGCGTACACGTCACCGACGACGCGCGGTTCCACGATATCCGTGTACACGTACAGACTCTCGATGCCCGCCGACATGCTCACCGTATCGCGACCTTCGTACTCGAACGTGTACGCGGCGGGCGACGTGCTGATGACGGGCCTCGTCGCCGGCGCGGGACTGTACGCGGACAAACTCATGATCGTGTTGCTATGGAAACCTAGCACGTGCCTCAGACGGCTCGAATGAGGTATGATAAATTCGACACCCGCCGACATACGTAGCGTAAATCGGTTAGAGACGGCGCAGTATTCTAGCACGGCCTTGACCTTCCTAGTGTGTAATTTCTCTAGCGCCTCGTTGATCCTGTTCAACAACGTATAAACGTTGTTGCAGAAACCGTGAGGAATCGTCGTCTGACGATATATCAGCACGGTCGTGCCGTCTTTGTCTATCTGCGTGTAAACACCCGGTTCGCCCGCCGCGCAAGTCAGATAGAAGTAGGCGTCCTTCTCTCTCACGTTGTACCACGTGTGCGGATACTGTACCGACACCGCGCCGCATTCCCACTCCCCCGACAGGTCGAAACGTCGAGGCAACGTCGTGACGTAGTGCGTCAACGTATTTTCGGGGTGACTTTTCATAGACGCGTTGCTCGGCAGCGTCAGGTAAAAATCAGACGAGACCGCCATCGCGTCGTCGACGTTCGCCGCCGCCGACACTCATAGACGGACTCGGGAGCAGGTAACCGAGACAGTTGCTCAACAGCGCCGTCCACAGGTTGGAGTCACCTTGACCTTTCGTCAGATTGTATATACTAACGGCGATGACGAAGTACAGGACGACGACCTGAGAGAGGAACACGATTTCGGCCTTAGGGCATTCGTTGCCGCAGATTCGCCATGGACCGGGTTCGGCGGCAGTTGTTGTTGTAGCGTCGATAGAGTCCGCGTTGTGCTCGTCGTCGACGACGGACGATTCGTCGGCGTTCGTTCGACGCTCGCCACTCGAGGTAGTTTCGTCGTCGTCGCACATCGTCGCGACACTGCGCGCTGTCGATGCAGCAGGGACCTTTATACGATAAGAACGAAGATCCGTTGCATAGTCCCGCCTCGTGCAGTCGCCAGCAGCCGGTGTGACGCGTCCAACGATTCACAGGTCCACGAGCGACTCGGCGTCGATCCAGCCGTTGAATGAGGCCGGATATCCGCTCCATTTTACGAGCGCCTCCGAACCGCCGCCACGACGCCGACGACGCCGAAGAACCGCCTCCACGCGATATAGTTGTCTTTCGGAACGACTACGCGTTGTAGTTCCGGTTCGTAGAATGTACCCTCTATCGGCGTCTCGGCGTCGTCCTTCAGGCGATAAACGGGCGGTTCGGACGGGTGCACCTCTACTACGGTGAACAGCTCCTCGCTCCAGTTAGCCATGTATCCTTTTTTGAAATGACCCCTCGTCTTGCTGATACGTACGCGATCTCCCACGCGTAGTTTCGGTTTTCGTCGTTCGACGTCGCCGCCACCACCCCCGTACAGTCGTTGCCATACGGCCTCCTGATTCGTCGCGTCGACACTCGGCGGCGTCCTACCGATGCTTCGGTGGTAGGCGTTGTTGTACGATCGCACGAAATCCGGTAACGCCTCTACGTAGCGCAGCGTTTCGTGTTTCGTAAAATAGCGCCACATACGCGTCTTCAAAGTTCGATTAAACCGTTCCACGACGCTCGCTTTGGTCTCCTCGTTATGCGTCACGAAATGATGAACGCCGCGACTCTTTAGCAACGTTTGCAGGGGTCGGTTCAAAAACTCGCTCCCCTTATCGGTCTGCAGCGTGTGCGGCGTCTCGTCGTCGTCGTCGTTCAGCAGGCGCTCGAAGGCCGCGACGAGCGACGCTCCGGACTTATTCTTCAACGGAACGCACCACGCCCGCTTCGAAAACACATCGATCACCGTCAATAGGAATGTTATACCGTCGTTGTGCGTTTTCAGTCTAGTCAAGTCGACCAGATCGGCTTGCCACTGCTGGTTTCGACCGCCCACGATGACGCGACGTCGTTTGAAATGACGTCTAACCGGTTTGTGTAGGGCATAGGCGTCCTGCGACGTTAGCCACCTCTCGACGGCCGGACGTCGGAGCTTCGACGCCCGGTGCAACGCGTCGACGCCTCCGTAACTCCCCACCCGTTTCGGATCGAAGTACGCGTTATTCAGCTCGTCGTCGCCGTCGACGTCTACGTTTCGTTGCTGTCGAGGCTTTCGTTTTGGACGACGACGACTCCACCCGGACACCATGACGACGACGACGACGACGACGATGATGATACGATGATATAGAGTGCGATAAGCGCGATGGTGAAGCCGACGACGATGATGATCGCGCGTCGTGACGTCATCACGACAACGTATCCCACGCCGTGACGCCCAACGAAGAGGATCTGCGTTTAGGTTCGCCTCGCATCCGAGTACGACGTCTCCGCTCAGTCGGCGCTGCTGATGAACTAGACGTCGACGGCATCGTCATCCTCTCTTCTAGTAGCTGCTTCCGTCGTCGCTCCACGTACGAACGATAGCGCGGGTTGCCTACGAATTCCATAGGGATATTCATATCCTTCATGTGCAATCCGAACTCCCGCCATCCTACAGGCGCCGTCGTCTTCGATCTCATTCGCATGAAATCGTTTACTAGATCGACCATATTACTCCCCGCGATCGCTTTACCGTCGTACACGAATTCACCGCGATCGTTCCATCGAGACAACGGATCGGCTTTCATTTTTTCGATCAGCAGTCTAGTCTTCTCTTTCAACGTTTTCGGCATACTGGCTACGATTTCGCGCTCTATCACCTCCGACGATGGTGGCGCCACCGCCGCCGCCGCTGCTGGCGCCACCGGTACCGCGGGTGTCTCGCCGCTGTTCACCACCGACACGCGTACCGGTTGCGCCGCTCGAGCCGCCTCTATCGTATTGTACCGACTCAGCAGTTGATTGTACGACGCTACCTTTTCTCGTTCCGATAAATCCGAACGTTCTAGAATGTCCTTCATGTCGCTGTCAAGGCTACTCAGCACACGTGATCGAGGCGTGCTCGACGACTGATCGACGCGTGGCAGAAGGCTTTCCACCAATCGTGGATCGACCATCTCCATCTTCTTCGCGTACTGCATCAATTACCGCCGGCGCCGCTGCCGCCGCCGCCGAACACCTGTCTGAGCAGCGGCAAGATAACGGTACTCGCTAACGGCGCTAGCAGGGCCGTCAGAAAACCACCCGCACCCTTTTGCAAGATGACACGCTTCTGCTTACGCGTGACGTGTTTGTCGACGAGTTTACGCAGGTGATCCCGGTATTTCGACAATACGCGTTTCTGTTTCGGCGACAACTTCACGTTCCCTTTCAGAATGTTGTACGCGCAATCGCACAGACTACAAATGAGACCGGTGTCCGCGTGGGCGAGTAGGGCTTTTCGCAGAGCGATGTTCCGCCTATGTCTCTCCAACAGCTGCAGGGCGACGATGTGTCTCTTTATTTGATTCGTCGGTCCCGCCACCTTCGGCCTTCTCTTCGCTCCCGTCACGCGCGCCTTCATAGCGACTAATAAACGGACGCGTCGTCGTCCCTCTCTTCTTATAGTCCGCCGACGCCACCACCACCACCGCCGCCACCCTTCCGTACGTACACGTACTGAAGGCGATCGTCCGGAAATATGCACGTACGCAGACGCATGTCCTCTTCCGTTTCCTGTTTCAGATCCACGAATAGATAGCCGTACGCCGACGACGTCGCGTCTTTGAAAGCCTCTATCATGTAGTTGACCTTTCCCGGGTACATCTGTTTCGCTAGGTGACCTACTTGACCCGCGTCACGTGGGCTCTTGAATAGCACTATGTATTGAGCGTTCAGGCTGATTGTAGGTTTTCTTTCCCTTTCGGAAACATGTTCTGTCGTAATTGTACGACCGACGTATTACAATGATGACTTTTTTTAGTAAATAGTACCGTCACCCGGCTATCGGTCTCCTCCATGAGGTCGTCGAGTACTAGAAGCGTTCTCGCTTTACCGTCTAAACGTTTCGGATCCGGCAGACCGTCTACGAACTCTATTTTCGAAGACATAGACGCGTAGCCGTTCTGCCACTGTCCGTAACACCACAGGATTTTCTCCGGCGGCGGATCGATCATAGTGTCGTAACGTATCAAACGCTCGACGAACGTCGTCTTACCGCATCCCGTAGGACCGGCTACTATACACGTAAAAGGATGCTTCAACGACGGTCCGTTCATTTTTCACGACTGAACGACGAACACTTTTTTACTCGTCTTTATACTCATCGCGCAACTCCATCAAAAGTTTACCGAGCATGTTCTTCCCCACATCGCCCGCGATTCCGCTACCCCAGAAACCCTCCTTACTCGCTATCCATTCTACCAATTCGGCGTCCCCGGTCGCCAGCAGTGCAGCCTTCAAATCGCTCGATCCGTCAAACTTCCTCCTCAACAACATCCTCATACATTTCACCCTAACGTCGGTCCATTTGTTTCTCATTCTCTTTAGTCGAATATTGTAACTGCGTCGTTTCGCTGCATAAGAGCTTCGCGAACTTTTGATTATTTCGGCACATTCCACGTCCTCGTAGAATATCGCTTTCCTATACTGATAGGCGTGCTCGACGGATCGAAAGCCCCGACCGAACGCCGACAGTCGACGCATATACATATTCGACAAGAACGACCGCGATCCACCAAACCTTATAGGCGACGACATCGTACCGACTACAGATCACCCGCTACCGTCACCGCTTATATACCAACACTAAAAAGTTGCGACTAGGGTTCAAACCCGGAACCTTTCGATCCCTAGGCGAACACTCTCCTAAGAGAGCTATACCGTCGCCAACGATTATGCAGGGTTTTACCCCGGTTATATCTCGCCGCTAGGTGCCATACACTACAAACGCATTATTGCTTACGTCAGCACGTTGAGGACTACATTAAAAGTACGAAACTAAACGTTGCATGGTTTTAGCGTGGTTATTAAACGCATTATTGCTTACGTCAGCACGCTCTAGGTACGGCGTTGATTGCTAGGACTAAAATACTCTCTGCACTCACCGCTAGGTGGCATCTCTAGTGGTACTGTCAATCATCCAATTAGTATCAAATTACATCGCTCATCAATCACGTTTTTTATAAGTAGGTTTCCCAAACTCATTAGTGTCAAACACAAAGCCTTTGATCTTTTTTTATACATAGGACTAGTCTCGCATTTTTGCTTAGGTCAGCAGTGTGCGATGTCAATTAGTGGTCATTAAATTTTTTTTTATAAGTAGGATTTTGAGGCCCAACAGGTCTTACTATCTACTAGCGTCATATGTCACGCACACACTCGTCAATTTTTCGTAGTGCATCAGCATGATTCGATGGCAGACACTCAGCATACAGCTGATTGTCATCCGCGTATATAATATTATGGTAGCGGATCTGATGGCGCTCGAATATGCCCGCGATCAGTAGAATGTAAGTGTTGAATAGTAGTGGACCTAGGACCGAGCCCTGCGGAACCCCGTGATGAATTATTAGTCTCGACGTTGAAGTGGCTTAATGTATCTTAACTGAGTTAGTGCGGCCTGCGAGCAGTGCTGGTACAAATACTCCAGTAAAGTAACTAAGTAAAAGTAGCTCCCCAAAAATACTTAAGAAAAAATACCCCCCCCCCAAGAAAGTACTTCAGTAAAAGTAAAAAGTACTTGTATCGAAAAATACTTAAGTAAGATGAACAAAAATATCCGGCTGTCAGATTATTCCAGTATGTGTCCATTATCCAAAATGGACACATACGTCAAGCAAAGTTTGTTTAGGTAAATACTGATACCCCTACTACGTAATAATAAGAAACATTATTTACTCACGATAATCAACGGATCAAAAATAAATGCAATATTATACAACAGGAGAAAATAATGTAAGCTTAATTAAACTGCATTTACAACCGTTAACAGACTCATATAGCATATCGTACGTTGTGCATTACCTTTTCAATGAGCTAAAGTAGTTTTCAACAAACAGCAAGTATTTGCCACTGTCACCTCGCTTTGTCTCATTGACTCAAAACAAATGCATCAGGATGTTTTTCACACGTCTGGGAGTCATAAGGTCAGCTATGTGCAGATAGCCACTAACTAAAGTTGGTATTATAAGATGAAGTGCTGGTCAAACATTACCCATCAATTAATCCGTGAATGAATGGGAAGCCAATTAGGCCTGTCCCATTAGCCTTGTGTGAAAAGGGGTTTTGGCTGAGAACTAAACTTCAAAGGACCATTGGATCCCTTTGGACAGGCAGCAATCGCACTGTTCCAATACCTGCTTCTAAACATCAGGGCTAGCACAAAAGAAGCCATGATTCCTCCAAAGTGTTGCCAGTCAAGAATTACTAATGCAAACAAAAACCCGGTGAAGCTGCTTCATCTCTGGAAGTATAACATAAAAAGTAACCAAAAATATGGAAGTAGAAAGTAAAAAAGTACAGATAAATGTTCTTCGTTACAAGTAAAAAGTAATCTCTAAAAATGTACTTCGTTACAAGTACATTTCAAAAAATCTACTTAATACTGTAACAAAATAAATGTACTTCGTTACATACCAGCACTGCCTGCGAGGTACGATGTGAACCAAGTGAAAGCTGTCTGGCTTAGTCCGATATCACGACGACGCTGCAGGAGAATGCTATGGTCTAGCGTGTCGAATGCTGGCCTGAGATCTAACAGTACAAGAGTACGCTACGCCGTGAGTCAAATGCCTGCGTCATGTCTTCGTGTATTCGGACTAGAGTCGTCCCCGAGCTGTGTCTGGGTCGGTACTCGCTCTAGAGCGGGTCGTTGAAGCCGTTGGTGTCAATATAGCGGCGTAATTCCTTTGCAACATACCGTTCTAGAGTTTTCGACAGAAAACTTAAGTTTGATATCGGGCGGTAGTTAGCGAGACAGTTGACGTCGATACCGCGTTTTTTGTATCGGCCGTTGTTACTAACGCATTCTTCTTGTCCGCAGGTACGACGTCCTATTTGAGTGACGTGTTGATGATGTTTGTAAGAATCGGTGCTAGTACGTCGATGTTTACTTTCAGCAGGCTCGTCGGCATCGGGTCAAGGTCGTACGATTTCGGAGACAACTGGAGAACGATCCATCTGATATATGTAGTCGTTGCCGGCGTGCATTCGCAGAGCTGCGCGTGTTGATAATCGTTAGACGGCTGTCGATCGAACTTGTTCGTCTCGGCGCGCGAATTTATTTCACGACGTATATCTGAAATCTTCTCGACGACAAAATGTTGAAATGTCTCAGCAAGGGCTACGTCATTGCATGACTCAGGTAACTGAGCGAGTGCAGACCGGCCCAGCAGTGCGTTGGTGACGCCGAACATTGTCTTCATGTTGTGTCCAGCTTCACGTATCACCGTGTATAAATGACTGGTCGTCAATAATTCACCCTTTCGCTTAGTATCAGTAGAGTGTTTATAAATTACGTCATAATAAACGTTATTATAATCCTTACTTTGTGATTATTTCAAGTTTTTCAAGCAATTAACAATGTGTTTGATTTTGAACACTTCACCTGTTTATTGCTGCGTTTCATCTGGACCGTCAGGTAGAACTTGAAGAAGAAGCTCAGAGACAGCGTGTTTCTGCAGGACTCCATTCCCCCAGGCACACCTGGAGGAAGGGACAGCTCCTTCCCAAGGAGGTCACACGCTTCTGGCACAAGATCATCATCCCACTTCCTAAAATATGAGTGAACACATCGCTAAGTGTTGAAATAACACGGGCATTGTAAAGAATTTCTGTCTTCTACAAGAACTTCAAGACGGAATGACGTCATGCGTGGATCATTTCATGCTTCTGTGATTCTACCGGCTTAGTTCCCCTTCTGGCATTAATAGTTAATATTATCCTATGGTGCTTAATTTGTTGTTATAACCGTAACACATTTGACATATATCCCGTAAAAACTATAAGAACAACCTTACAAATGTAGTTTTTATAGTGCAATGCGAAGACAATATTAGGTATCTTAATATTATGGACCAACTATACAAACATAAATACATTTAGGTAACATTTCAGTATTTGTTTTATTTCGCACTGCTGTCTATCAAAACCAACTTTTATATTACTTTGTATGTTCAAATTTGTATACATGTTTGTATGAGGTAGTGCGAGATCTTTTAGACAACAGCAGAAACCGTTTTTCCTGTTGGTGATGCGTGACGACGCATGAGCGCCCTCTCGCTGACAGGATCCAGGAATTCTACACACGCCTATATCGGAATATTCGAACGCTGGGGTACGACTTGATTTATTGACGAACGTCTTTCGAGTGGCATTGAAGAATATACAAACTTATTATATGAAAATGTTGTAATGTGAGGTGTGATCGTGGCATCACGACTGCGGTGTCATATACCCCTAGATGTCATCTAAGTCATTGTTGTCGCACGCACAGCCTGCTCGGTGTTTCACATGCTTCCAACATGAAAATAGTAAACAATAACCAAGTTAGATTATACAGACCATCGCTATTTTATGTCCATGAAAGGGTACATATTTATCCTACGCATGGCACCGCTTACTTCCCCTGGCACAGACACCAATAGAAAGTTGCATTTTGGGAACAGAGGTCATAAGACAGAGCCATGCAGTACAATTTGTGACGTGAAACCATTTATGAGAAATGGTCTTTAATACTGCGCTACCAAACGATCCAAGCATGAAAGCATATATGCGTGTACATGCCCACAGAATATTGGTATAATAATCAATATCATACTTCGCAACCAGGTTCGCTGCAGTGCGGTTCGCCATGACGGTACGGGACGCCATTCCACCATAACTTAACGATATTTCTTTGATGGTGTCACCATCTTCATCTAGTAAGACTCTCATGCCTGCGTTGACAATGGCAGTGTCATCTTTCCTCCGACGTGCTTGCTTGTAGCCTTCGAAGTACTCGTTCTATATAAATATATTACAACTATTCTATACATAATGTAAGCAAGCACAGACGTCCTCAAGATGTTTAGGGGCCAAATTACAAACAAATTCGTGATCCTAAAATGATTCTTCCCTGCTGGTGTAATTTTGTTTGGTTGAAGACACTTTTATTAATAAATAAGACGCAATTACACAGTATTAAGGGGCCCAATAATTGCCAATGAAGGACATCTATGTTTTGTCTTAACTCTTAATGACATAGTAAAAGGGGATGAATATAATAGTCACATTTATAAAGCCAGAGGGAGGTCCAGTAGTATAAACACATGTATATTTACCTGCCTCGTGAAAGGAATGAGGACACTAATAAGAACCTCAGTTTTTTTCACAAGATTGTTGCGACCGTCTTGGAAGAATTGTTCATCCATCGTAATGATTCGCTGCCCTCCATCTGGAAAGGTTTATGTGGATGTAAATTCTGCAGGTAATTAATTCCCAAGATGTAGGTTCAATTGCAATTGGGTTTTTCTTCAATGTATACTGGTATTAAAATATGAATGGCATCCACAATAATATATTACTAATTTGTATCGAGTAATAAGCATTCAAACACTGAAGACAACACACTTCATTTTATCATACTGTCAGATCATTTGCCGTTTTTATCAGAGATACAAGATCATTAATAATAAACTGGGTAAAATACTTTGAATTGTTATCACACATTTCGACAATATATCTTGAACTATTACTCACCCTTAACAATCAAACGAATTACTCGGTCGTAATAAATAAATGGAAACAGGTCCCCTATCTCTCTTCTATGAAAGACTTGTGATACAAAAAGGAGTCAATTTGCATTTATTGATAATGTATATGTTTTCTATAAAATCCAAGGATACAACAAACCTTTGCTGGCGACAGTGACTCGACATCCCGCAGACAAAAACAGAGGATTCAGATCGGATATAGGACAAGCGGCCATGATATTGCCACCAATTGACTGAAAGAAGAAACATAGACCACACATATATTTATTATAAAGATCATGACGATCAAAGTTCGTGGAATAATAAATATTACTTTTGTACGCACTTTAATAACATTTGACATAAAATAGTTGTTCTGTGTAAAAAACCGGTAGAACTGTCGTTGACTCACAAACAACTATGGAAACAATTGTCAACAATATTAGTTTTAGTTTTTAATATTACTATCAAAGTCATACTCATCTGCTTAGTAAATTAGTTGAACACCTAACACACAATGGATTTGCCATACGTTTTAAAATAACGCATTAACCAAATCAATCGGGCAAATATGTCAATGTTTAAGAAAATAAGGTTTATACAAACTTGAATATAGCAATACATAGAAGGGCCATTACATTAAATGAATGCTAGATCACTTCAATGCCCATTATATGTTCATGATATACATACAAGATGCAAGTAATCATTCCGGCGCACTAGTCCTGATCAAATTTAACGAAACATTTAAGAAAAAACATACTGTTGTTTACGTTGTTCGTATGTCAATTCCACATGAATAATACATACTGTATATAGCACAACATGAATGCTAATTTACCACTCGTACGTTATGTCCTACGGCGTACGTTATGTCCTGAACTTACACCAACATTCTTGACTTGTTTCGCAGCAAACCACTTCAACATTTCAACGAGAGCCACATAGACACGAGTCTTGTACTCTATAAATAAACCTAAATGAATCGAATTTTGCAAACCAGATGACACACAACTTCAGCAGCAATAATACACACCAATATTTGTAATAACTGTTACTGGTAATCTATATAGGTTAGGTGAGACAACAGACCGCTTGACCGGAAAAATACTTGGATGTACAAGGACTCGACGAGAAAGGACAGTTAGACTGGCACACGTGGTCGTGGTTAACCATTCATGACGTCGCAGACAGTCAATCTCTTCACACCTGGCTCAGTGTTGATCAGTTCCTGAAGAACCTCCTTCAGTGTGGTCAGTGTAGTGGACGCTCCAAGCCGCACTCCGACTCCCGTCTTTTCCACACAGAGCTACTCTGGCACGTTGGTCGCAGCAATGACCACTGGGTAGAGCTGCACTTCGATTTCCAACCACACCCTACAGTGAATGCAAGTCATGCATTATGATGTCGCCACAAAACACACACACACAGGACATGTTCATAAATTGATAACCAAACGAATTTGTTTATTTATTAAAATTACTACAAGCTAAAACTGCAAGTTAAGTTTCATTTCATTTTATGTGTTCAATTCACTATTTTGTATGACAAAGTAAAAATGTAATTGACACACACAAGTTCCTATCCCATAACTCATCACAGACGGTACGTATTATTCCCAAATGCAAAAACTGTGTAATATCTTAATGACGTTTTAACGATTTACTTATAGTAACCACAAATAAATCTGCCTACCAATGTCCGTGTTGCCGATAATCAACTGTGCGTCTGGGTAGGTGGACTTCAAGGTGACGAGGTCATCGAGCAAAGTTGGGCGATACCACGTGACGCGGTCTGATGAGAAGACTAGTAGAGTCTTGTCAAGTTGCTCATTCAGCTGGGTGTCAACATCAACAATCTGTTCAGTGATGTTAATCATCACGTCATATGATTTATTTGCGTGAACGAATTTAGACAATATAATGTGAGGCTGCGTAGCAGACATCACAATACCTGCACTGGTTATTTTACTCTTTTCAAATTGCTATGTATAAATGCACGTACCTGTAACTCACTTGGGAAGATCGGTTCCTGGGAAGGGTCGTAAGGAACAAACTGCGATGGTTCTTCTGCTGGGGTCATCTGGATACATGCATAACATATTGCTACTTCTTGGATATAGGTGCACGTGCATACCCATAAGCACACACGCACACTCGCACACACGCACACACGCACACACGCACACACGCACACGCGCACATGCACACACGCGTACACCGTATACAGTGTAAATACATTTCAGTATAAAAAAGGGAAGGTGGTGTGGACGGAAGAACGGACGGACGGACGGATTTGGAAGGTGGGAGGAAGTAGTGGGACGGCGAAAGAGGGATAGCCAGGCCCACTGACGTTTGGATGGCATGGACGTACGGAAGAGAATTACTGATTCAGACAGACAGACATACAGACAAACAGGCAGACAGACGTGGAATGAAAGAGACTAATGTCATAGTTAGTTTCTTCCCATCTGACATGGTGTCATATCACACTGGTGTAATATAAACATAACATGTACTAGGAGAGATGTAACTGCATGTATGCTGCTGCCCACGTGAGTCACGTGACTCGTTTGATTTGTTTACCTTTCGTAGCGGGCTCAGATGCGAGCGCGTCCATCCGGGCATTTTTAGACAGCTTTTTCGATATTGAAACAGCGGCTATATTTACTGCCGTATTGTTGTATTTAGCGCCAGATCAAGAGGCTACAGGTAATTTAATAATCATAGCGTTAATAATTGTATGTTCTAGATGTTTTGTAGCGCACTTTGGAATAAGTTGTGTGTTTATGTTGCGTAAATTGCGTGTTTGTTTACATTGCTGTCGTTGCGGCCTCCGCCGGCTACGGCCTGTGGCTATGCTGTTATGGCTTCGTTGGATGTCAGTTTAGATGATAATATTGTAACGACCCGTAAATTATATCGTTAGGCTATGTGATGTACATGTAGTTCGTTGATTACGAGTAGTATTGTATTGAATCTTTAGACTGGATGTCATTTATTATGAGCACTTCTACAATACTTATGTTTATAATTATATTAGTCGTTCTCAGTGGCGCCACCCCGCGCTTAAATCTTAGACATGTATCACTATTCCACGTACGTTGGTCACATATCTGAACTGTATTAATCTTCGTTTCAGATTTGACGATTCTATTCGATTCTATTCGATTTTATTTTCATTGAATTTATTTTCATTTGAATTTTATTTGTTTTTGAACAACACTGTTCAATTCAACTATTGAATAAATCCGTAGTAAATCCGCACCTCACAAGTTATTATTATATTTGATCTGGGCGTCTACAAGAGATATGATTTGTTTCTACCTCAGACGTTGTACATTCTTGGGACTTTTTGTTTTGACAGCATTCGTCCCCCATGGGACACTGGAACTCCTACAATTGATTTATCAAAGTGTGTGAAGACACAGCAATTACAATGAAGCATAACAAATACAAACTTAAAAGTAAAGTACGTTCTACCTAGTACTTGTCTGTTGAATAATACAGTCGAAAATTAGCTAGTAAGAAAACAGATCTAGTGAGAACCATATCTACTCAAAGTAAGTTCGTATTTTAGTTTGACACATTTATAATAGCAATGTGTTTTATGGCTACCAGGGGTAGAACTACCCACTAGTCCGCTAGTCCGTACACTAGTAAACCCGGCCTACCAACTAGTCCGGCTGTCTAGTAAAAATCAGCGTGTTGCGTGGCGCCACCAACCGTACAATTGACAAAGTAAATCTTCACCTAATGTGAATCGACAGTGAAACGGTACTTTTGATTGGTTGTTGTGACATAGAAATCTGAAACGACCGTTTTGTTTGGCTTAGCGTATCATGTAGAGGGGTACCGGCTAATGAGCGCAATTGGCGTCCATTTTCGCGTCTATTTTCTAATCTATTTTCAAATGCGCGAATTTCGAATACGGTTCACATCTTCAGTTCTACATCAATTATTTTGTTAATTCATTACTAATTATTTTGTTACGTTTACGCACGATGCATCGTTATTTAACTGGGGTTGCAAAACCAGAAGTTAAACGCAAGGTGGAAAAGCGAGAACGGGACACGCTGTACGACCAGCAGAAACGACAGCGTGGCTATTTAAAGGTTTGGGAACGAGACCACACTTGGCTGTCCTACGATGACGACAACGATTTGATGTTTTGCAAAGTGTGCAGGACACACAACGTAACTGGTGTCCGTGGCAAGAATGCGTTCTTGACTGGCACGGACAACTTTCGTCCAGACTCGCTACGCGCACACAGTACAAGCGAGGCGCACACACGAGCTGTCTTCCGGCAAACTGCGTTCGAAGCCCGTCCCGGCACTGCACCTGCCCACCGAGCCATCCAAGCGCTGAACACGGCCACCATGGACCGTCTGACGCATTTGTTTAGGTAATTATGTTACCCATGTGATATAATGTTATAAAATGTAAAAAATATTGTGTTTGATTGTACTTTGTTAGGGTTAGCACTATATGGTTTAAATTATTATCCCTCATTTCTCTGTTATCTCTCATTTCAAGCGTGCCGTGCAGTAAACAATGCCATGGGAAATTATTAATTTGTATTTGATGTAGATCTGTGTTATAACTTGCCTGGATCTTCGGGTTCAAAAGTAATACTATTTAGTGTTGTATTTCCCGCCTTTATGCATCATATTTTTGGTTTTGAGAACGTGGCTTGTCTTGTGATTTTGTGCTTTTATTAAAATTTAAACCTGCCCATCTTCAAATCTTCGTCAAGTTTTGTTTTGAAAGCGAGGATGTTTTTAGTATTCACTGTTTGCTGAGGAAGGTTGTTATGTTGTGACTATACTCAGTATTTATTTAATACTATGATATTTAATATTTCCTGCATTGGATGTTTCAGGACTTGTCACGCGATAGCAAAGCACCGGCGTCCGTTCACAGATTATGTGTGGCAGTGTACCCTGGACGCACAGAAGGGCCTTGATGTGGGGAACACTTATCGGAATGACAAGGCATGCAAGCAGTTCGTGCGTGCCATCGCTGAGGTTGAGCGCCGTCACCTCGCACAGCACCTGGAGAGTGCTCACTTTCTCGCCCTCATCAGTGACGGTACGACAGATGCGTCCATCACGGAAGCGGAGATAGTGTACGTGAGGTATGCAGTGAATGGTGTCGTCTCTACTGCCTTCGCTGGTATTGAGAACGTCGGCAAGGCAGATGCTCCGTCAATCAAGCGGGCAATTGACGGTGTCGTGGAGCGCTACCTCCACATCCCGAAAGAGACACTCATGAAGAAGCTTGTCGGATTCGGCAGTGATGGCGCCGCTGTTATGACCGGATCAGCCAACGGTGTCGCCACGCTCTTCCGAAATGAGCAGCCGTGTCTGCAAGCAATCCACTGCTATGCGCATCGCCTGGAACTTGCATATAAGGACGCATTGTGTCGGTTGCCCATGTACACAAAGTTGAGCGGTCTCCTCCTGAGCCTCTACTTGTTCTACCATCACTCGCCACTGAACCGTAGCAACTTGAAGGCAGCATTCGACACATTGTCTCTGCCATGTGCCCTTCCACCACGTGTCGGTGGCACTCGCTGGTTGCCACATCTGCTGAAGGCACTGCAGGCCCTTGTGAAGGGATATCCAGCATATGTCCTGCATCTGACGCAGATGCAAGTGCCCGGGGGCTCCGGAGATGCCAAGGCAAAGGCCATTGGCTTCTTGGCGACACTGCACCGACGAGACATCATCGAGATGGCACACTTCCTTCTCGATGTGCTGTTTGTTCTGAGCAAGCTGTCGCTGGTGGCTCAGACAGTGACTGCGACAGTTGCTGATGTACATGCCACGCTGACATCCGTTGTGGCCACCCTTGTGATGTACAAGACGACCACAACTGCCAAGGAGCGTGCCCTGGCACGCATGGAAGATTTCCATGGTGAGACACTCACAGGTGCTGTCTTCACCAAGCAGACCCGACTGCAGATCTTGGGCAACCTGGTCAGCTGTCTGGAGGGTCGCTTCGTTGACAGCAATTCGGACGTTGTGCGTGCATCATCAATCGTTAGCTTCAAGCTGTGGCCTGAAGCTGCAGGTGATTATGGAAATGACGCTGTGGCCACACTCAACAACCATTTTGGCCCTGTGCTTCGCGACGCTGGCATCGATACTGCCAGTGTGGAGACGGAGTGGACACTTCTGAAGATGATCCTGTATGAACAGTCCCCAGACGTGCGACAGCTGACGTGGTCTACTGTCAATGCAGCCCACCAGGCAGAGTATGGAAACATACTTGGGCTTGTTGACGCCATTCTGACTCTGCCAGCCAGCTCGGCTGATGCGGAGAGAGGCTTCAGTCAGCTGAAGCTGACGAAGAGCAGCATCCGGTCAGTCCTGAAGGCAGATCGACTGACTGATCTGTTGACCATTCAGCTGAGTTCACCAGACATCGCTGCATTTGAACCGAAGGAGGCAATCGAGCTGTGGAGTGCTGGTGGAGCCCGGAGGCCAGACACTCAGCCGCTTAGGCCAAGGCCCGACTGTAGTAGTTACACTGACAGCAGTGACACCGACTGTGATGACAGTAGTGCCTCCGACTCTGAGTGACACTGACTGACTGACAGGCAGTGTTAACGCCAGGCCTGGATGACACTGGTTTTTTGTGTTTTAAATAAAATTGTTGTGACCTAAATTTGTGCTATGTTTTTTATTTGCAGGACTAGTAAACCTTTTGGCGGACTAGTAAACTTTTGTCTTTACTAGTCCTGCTGTCTAGTAAAATAAATGCTGAAGTTCTACCCCTGGCTACAATCACAGCAGCTGATTAGAATGTTGTTATTGCTGATGTGTCGACTATGTTAAGTCTAACATTCAATAACAATTTTATTTATTATTTTCTGATGCGGAGAATGATAAGTAGTCAAATATTCGTGATCGTTATGTACGGTGTTACATCAAATATATTTCGCATAGTAACAACAGATACAATGCAAATCATATCGCTTAATAGTTAGAAAGTGTTTATCAGCAGTGGTGTAGATACGTTGTTGAACATTGTAGACCCTTTATGCAGAGACACATTCCCACAACAGAACATTGCTACCTACAAGACATCAACTCACGGTATCATGTTTAAGTTAGTGACGCAATAACAAACTGAGTAAACTATGTATAGGACATGATTATAAACATAACATATTATGTGTTTAAGTTACGTATGTATTGTGTGTGTGTGTGTGTGTGTGTGTGTGTGTGTGTGTGTGTGTGTGTGTGTGTGTGTGTGTGTGTGTGTGTGTGTGTGTGTGTGTGTGTGTCTGTGTGTGTATGTGTGTGTTAGTGTGTGTGTGTGTATGTGTGTGTGTGTGTGTGTGTGTGTGTGTGTGTGTGAGAGAGAGAGCGACGAGTGAATGCGGTGATGCGTGTGTGTGCATGCGTGCGTGTGGTTTTTTACGGTTTGAAAGCAGATAGTATGGTATTAAAATATACGCATACATAGCTAAATTGTAATCATATTCAACTTCAAATTGCTCACCTTTGTGAAACTTTGGTAAGCATCAAGGATTGGCCTGTAGCCAGTACAGCGACAGAGATTCCCTGTAATAAAATATAATAAACCTGCCTGCATATCACACATACCATCAGACAAGTGCTATTGAAACAGTTCTGTATAAAGAATGTGTATGTACTATGTCATATATGCGTGTGTGTGCACGCACACGCACGCACACACACGCACACACACACACACACACATACATACACACACACACATCTGTATATATAGTAGATTCTCACCTGGACACATTTGTCTCATTTCATTAAATGTCCCGCCATTCAAACATAATTAAAGGGATACGCATAACTAATACGCCATATGATGTATAATAAATGCGGGCAAACAATATGTAAAAATGGTTGCGGTAGTGTGACTGACTAATTGTTTTGAATTATTTTCGTCTATATACTATTTAAATGATACTACGCAAAACGCAACTTTCCGTGTGCATTAAACAGAGAAAGAAACATGCGTTATTGCAATATTAAATTGGATATCCATGCCTTAAAATTGACTACAAATGGATGCATGAATAGTTTATGTGTAATCCTAGTAACATTTTGCTGAGATCATCTTTCTCCAAAAAAGGCATAACAATTGTCAGAAAATGCGATACCACGCGAAAACCCTTTAACAACAAACACCTCAGTCACATATATACATTAGTAATATATATATTTCACAAACATATTGTATATTGGTTAGCTTACACGTGATCAGAAAGAGATGCTCCCCACTACAAACCTGGATGAAATAAAATGACAACTTGCTAATCGATACCCGCGAATATGATACCACACAAAACGCAGTTAGTCTCGACATGAAATAACATACTAATGTTATCTAATAGTAAAACCCTGAGCTTCAGATATAGACGTATTTCCAAGGCCATTATAACTAGAACATAACTGGGATTTAAATATCAGTTTAATAGTTAGAGACATTATTCGTAAAACAATGTTGAGAAATTATTATCACGGTGTGCTGTAGATATTGCATGATAATGAGTTTGACAATATTGCGTATAGTTTATTTTGGAAATTGGTGTTAAATGACTACACTTGATTGTTGCGTTGCGCAGAATAAGCCATTCGTATCTATGTGTTTCGCGTGGTAATGTTGGATGTGTTTTGCGTGGTATCACCGGTCTCTCACAATATTCCTCCTGTAGGCAGTTATTAACATAGTTTAAACATTAAAGTGTAATAGCATAATGAAGATAACACAATATTATGCATTGGAAACGTAGTTTTGACTAAAACAACATATCAAGTTGTTACGTCATTATGTCTTGACATTTAATATAATAGTGAGTTTAGCTATTATGATTTTGTTGTGGGGCATATACTAGACATTAATATGCGTTTTTCATAAAATATAATGTACTGACCTTCTCATTAATGCATGTCACCGTAAATTGTACATTTATAGCGGCATGTGTTGTCTGTGCATTGTTATTGATGTACTATCAATGCGTTTCGCTGGTTATCAATTATTTCACAAACAACGTATTCCTGCTTTGTATTGCTCATAACGTCGATTTTCAATGCAATAGCATGGAAAACAGTACAACAACGCGAAGCTCATCGAGTTGAGCTATGCAGTGGATTTGTTCTAGTAGGAATTCACTGACGACGTGCGAACCTTGGCGAACATTCAAGATGATGGCTGGAAGCAGGCGATGGAAAATGCCGTGCGAAGGTGTGTGCCGTGCTATATAGAGTTAGCGGAAACTGCGGTGTGCCATGCTATATAGAGTTAGCGGAAACTGCGGTGTGCCGTGCTATAAAGAGTTAGCGGAAACTGCGGTGTGCCGTGCTATAAAGAGTTAGCGGAAACTGCGGTGTGCCGTGCTATAAAGAGTTTAGCGGAAACTGCGGTGTGCCGTGCTGCGGTGTGCCGTGCTATAAAGAGTTAGCGGAAACTGCGGTGTGCCGTGCTATAAAGAGTTAGCGGAAACTGCGGTGTGCCGTGCTATAAAGAGTTAGCGGAAACTGCGGTGTGCCGTGCTATAAAGAGTTAGCGGAAACTGCGGTGTGCCGTGCTATAAAGAGTTAGCGGAAACTGCGGTGTGCCGTGCTATATAGAGTTAGCGGAAACTGCGGTGTGCCGTGCTATAAAGAGTTAGCGGAAACTGCGGTGTGCCGTGCTATAAAGAGTTAGCGGAAACTGCGGTGTGCCGTGCTATAAAGAGTTAGCGGAAACTGCGGTGTGCCGTGCTATATAGAGTTAGCGGAAACTGCGGTGTGCCGTGCTATATAGAGTTAGCGGAAACTGCGGTGTGCCGTGCTATAAAGAGTTAGCGGAAACTGCGGTGTGCCGTGCTATAAAGAGTTAGCGGAAACTGCGATGTGCCGAGCTATAAAGAGTTAGTGGAAACTGCGGTGTGCCGTGCTATAAAGAGTTAGTGGAAACTGCGGTGTGCTGTGCTATAAAGAGTTAGTGGAAGCTGCGGTGTGCCGTGCTATAAAGGGTTAGTGGAAATTGCGGTGTGCCGTGCTATAAAGAGTTAGCGGAAACTGCGGTGTGCCGTGCTATAAAGAGTTAGTGGAAACTGTGGTGTGCCGTGCTATAAAGAGTTAGTGGAAACTGCGGTGTGCCGTGCTATATAGAGTTAGCGGAAACTTCGATGAAGAAAGGAGTCGTCTGTGTGACAAAAAAACTACAACCGCTTCCTTACTAAGAAAACCACAGATGACGGTTGTACGTGCATCCTCCATCTCAGTCAAAGCTAGCTGTAGCATCATCAGTTCATGGAACACCACCACACTTCAACAGTATCATGACCGCCCACGCTGTGGTCCCAAGTTGAGGCCAAATGTACATGCGAAACAGACCTAGCTTGTCTGGATATTGCTACGCCAAATACGCTCCAGCATACAGTATAAAATATGTCCGGGCAGGACAACAACACATACCATACTGTTCAAAGTTCATAGTGCTATTAGTGACGCAGCTTCACTGACACAGCCGCAACCGACAACACAGCCACCAATAATAGCACAACCACCACCGCTGTCACATCAAGCGATATTACTTATGATCCTGCTACTATTCACCCCCATATGTGAAATATCATCCAACACGTTATGTATATAGACGATGACTTCATTGCTATCAAATAAGATAACAAATGGCGCATATACAGAAGGTAAAGGACACCATCTTTGTTAAAGACATCAGCTCGAGGCTGATTCAAATTGGGAAAGGGGATATAAAGAATGAGAAATGTTATACCAAATAAAATCACAAACTTCTGTCGGCAGTGTTCAATATTCTAGCCAACAAAAAAAAATTATGGATGATGATGATATATTTGAACAATAAGAGGCGCCAGTTGTGTTAAATGTATACCGTTTGTAATAAAATGATATGGATAGCATATTGTTATAATTAAATAATCAATCAGAAGTTAATTACACGATTACACATTGGAATAGTACCAACTGTTCTGCAAGAATTGGATCAAGTCGAAAGGCGATACCAGGCGAAACGCATACGTTTTTGTAACTGTTGTGCCAAGACTTATACAAAAATTATTGTTGTGGTTCCATTGCTAATACACCCATCACATACAGGTAAAGCAAAATATTTGTTAACCAGATATTCTGTGCATGCTGGTGGGACTGTTAAGAACATGTTATGTTTATTGTGTTATAGTTAAGTCAGAAACAGCATTGTAAATCAAAATATATTGTTAAATATATTTGAGCTTGGATTCCATGTCAAGCTAGATATGAAGTATTCTGAATACAGGGATAACGTTAATATAAATACGTTATCAGCTATTCGACAGGAACCCAATTATAGCAAATATAAGCGATATCCGCGAAACACATTTTCTAAGTTGCAAAGCCATCTTTTTCTATTTCGCCATAAACAACAACATTATGTTCTACGAACAACGTAAATGAACTTATACAGTTACATGGTGTGACGTATGACGTCGAAGCGAAGGAGTGCAAACAAATATGTTCAACTTAAGCAACAAGAAAACTATTACACCGTGCGTTGGCAGCTGAGGAATTTACATTACACATGACGGTTTCTGTATTCTATGTACCAGAAAGCCATAAAAATACGTCATGTCTAATATTATAAAGACACGAGTTGTTGCAAGATGGACGGTCTATGTGATTCGCGTGGTATCACACGAATCGGAGATGTAACTTCAAAACCCCTCTCTCTGGCAGGAATAACCATATTAAGGTGAGCAATGCTTTGTCTCCTAATCTACAATATGTCTAATTTATCATACTAAAACATGAAAACGTTATATGAAAGTCGCCAAATCGACAATGGGTCCAGGTTTCGTGAGAATCGATCATATACACACACGCACGCACGCACGCACACACACAATAAAACAACGGAGTTAAAACTGTTAAGGGGAATAAACCGAATTGACAAATGTAAAATGGAGGAGACGAGTGAAGTGGTTGTTGTGAAAGAAAGTTTCAAGTTGAAGATGGTAAGAACATCAAACTAGTAATTGACTTCGATGGTAGAACAGTATAAACATCTGCTCCACCCGTACCCCGATGTTAAGACAAAGCCATCGACTTCATGGAATCCCAATAACCTCACGAGCGGCTGAGCGATACTGTGTATTAAAATAACTTCAAATAACTTAACGTCAGCGCGACGTGGAAAGAAAAAACAGACGAGGACCACTGTTGAGACCAGCCTCACAATGTCATTGAATGAAAAGTCGAGGACCACTATTGAGAACAGCCTCACGCTGTCATTGAATGAAAAGTCGAGGACCACTATTGAGACCAGCCTCACACTGTCATTGAATGAAAAGTCGACGACCACTATTGAGACCAGCCTGACACTGTCATTCAATGAAAAGCCGAGGACCACTATTGAGAACAGCCTCACACTGTCATTCAATGAAAAGTCGAGGACCACTATTGAGACCAGCCTCACACTGTCATTGAATGAAAAGTCGAGGACCACTATTGAGACCAGCCTCACTGTCATTCAATGAAAAGTCGAGGACCACTATTGAGACCAGCCTCACACTGTCATTCAATGAAAAGTCGAGGACCACTATTGAGACCAGCCTCACACTGTCATTCAATGAAAAGTCGAGGACCACTATTGAGAACAGCCTCACACTGTCATTCAATGAAAAGAGGGAAAACAACAATATAATATTCATATTTGATCAAATTATTGCAATTAGTATCGACTGAGAGAAAGATTTCTGCGTGCAGCTACATGTACACGTATGTCCACCCATCAAACGGAAACGTGTTATAGATTATTTAAAAGTTAAAATGCCACACTTTTGTGTGATGCTGCTATGTGTCCAAGACTGGTATTTACACAATGTATACGTTATGCCCACCATCAAGCGCAGTTTCAACGTCAACGGTAGACGGGCAGGGGTTGTTACGCAGTAGGGTGTACATAGACATCACCATCCCCGGGGTGCAGAAGCCGCACTGAGTGCCGTGGGACCGGGCAAGTCGTTCCTAAGGAATACACCAAGATATGTGTGCGTGTGTGTGTGTTCATAGGTGTGCACAAACATATATAAATAGCTTAAAATTCATCCTGGTAAAACTAAATTATGACAATAATAATAAGCCGTATAACATGTTAAAACCTAGCTACGCAAAAGGTGCACATGTATAAATTATTTTAAGTAATATTTACAGGTTGAACTGCATTAAAAAAATGTATATTTTTTAAATATGTGAAATAGAAAAACCGCTAGTGCCAGCCAAATTACAATTACAATAATTAAAGTCGATAATATTTAATAAGATCATTGAAAATCCAATATCAGAAATGCAAAACCCATTAAATGGAGGAGAACAGTGTCTTTAGTTGCTCTTTAAAGTGCGTTGTTTCGAATGTTCACAGGCAGTGTTTGGGGCAAATACTCAGCACACACACACACACAAACACACACACACACACACACAGACAAACACGAATAAAAGAGTAACGGATTAATATACTGATGCATATTCAACATTTTAAATGTTAATGTATTGTCAAAACCGAATGTGATGACCTTGCCCTACCTGGACTGGATGCAGCCTCGTTTTGGCGTCACCAATGGCCTCCGTGGTAGTGACCGCGAGTCCATGCATAGAACACAACGGCGCGAGACACGCATTGGCAGACAGATGGCTGGCGGTTAAGGAACTTCGTGCACAGAAGGAAACTTCCTCTACGCTCAATGGCGGTCACCGTGCTCACTGTCTCCCACCACCCACCACCCCCCCTTCTCTTCCCCTGCCCTCCGCTCCACTCCCTTCCCCCCACCTCCATCCACCTCCTTCCCCCACCCTCCCTCCCTCTCCCTCACTCCCCCTCCTTCCCCCTCCCTCCACCTCAGTAGATAGTAGGGGCTACTCGGCCTCAAAACCCTACTTATAAAAAAAAATTTAATGACCACTAATCGTTTTCGACAACCTACTTATAAAAAAAAGATCAAAGGCTTTTTTGACACTAATTAGTTTCGGAAACCTACTTATAAAAAACGTGATTGATGAGCGATGTAATTTGATACTAATTGGATGATTGATTATCCCTACACTAGAGATGCCACCTAGCGGTGAGTGCAGAGAGTATTTTAGTCCTAGCGATCAACGCCGTACTTAGAACGTGCTGACGTAAGCAATAATGCGTTTATCGCGCTAACCACGCTAAAACCATTGTATCGAACCACGCTAAAACCATCCAACGTTTAGTTTCGTACTTTTAACGTCCTCAACGTCGTACCTAGAGCGTGCTGAAGTAAGCAATAATGCGTTTTTAGATTCGTTGTATGTGAGATGCCACCTAGCGGTGAGATGCTATAATATAACCGGGGTAAAACCACTGCATAATCGTTGGCGACGGTATAGCTCTCTTAGGAGAGCGTTCGCCTAGGGATCGAAAGGTTCCGGGTTTGAACCCTAGTCGCAACTTTTTAGTTCTTCTATCTAGCGATGGTGGTGGCAGTATATAAGCGGTGGCGGTAGCGGGTGATCGGTAGTCGGTATGATGTCGTCGCCTATAAGGTTTGGTGGAACGCGGTCGTTCTTGTCGAATATGTGTCGCGTGTCGGCGTTCGGTCGGGGCTTTCGATCCGTTGAGCACGCCTATCAGTATAGGAAAGCGATATTCTACGACGACGTGGAATGTGCCGAAACAATCAAAAGTTCGCGAAGCTCTTATGCAGCGAAACGACGCGGTTACGACATTCGACTAAAGAGAATGGCAACCAAATGGACCGACGTTAGGGTGAGATGTATGAAGATGTTGTTGAGGAGGATGGATCGAGCGATTTGAAGGCTGCACTGTTGGCGACCGAGGACGCCGAATTGGTGGAAAGGGTAGCGAGTAAGGAGGGTTTCTGGGGTAGCGGAATCGCGGGTGATGTGGGGAAGAACATGCTCGGTAAACTGTTGATGAAGTTGCGCGATGGTTATAAAGACGCGTAAAAAAAGTGTTCGTCGTTCAGTCGTGAAAAATGAACGGACCGTCGTTGAAGCATCCTTTTACCTGTATAGTAGCCGGTCCTACGGGATGCGGTAAGACGACGTTCGTCGAGCGTTTGATACGTTACGACACTATGATCGATCCGCCGCCGGAGAAAATCCTGTGGTGTTACGGACAGTGGCAGAGCGGCTACGCGTCTATGTCTTCGAAAATAGAGTTCGTAGACGGCCTGCCGGATCCGAAACGTTTAGACGGTAAAGCGAGAACGCTTCTAGTACTCGACGACCTCATGGAGGAGACCGATAGCCGGGTGACGGTACTATTTACTAAAAAAAGTCATCATTGTAATACGTCGGTCGTACAATTACGACAGAACATGTTTCCGAAAGGGAAAGAAAACCGTACAATCAGCCTGAACGCTCAATACATAGTGCTATTCAAGAGCCCTCGAGACGCGGGTCAAGTAGGTCACCTAGCGAAACAGATGTACCCGGGAAAGGTCAACTACATGATAGAGGCTTTCAAAGACGCGACGTCGTCGGCGTACGGCTATCTATTCGTGGATCTGAAACAGGAAACGGAAGAGGACATGCGTCTGCGTACGTGCATATTTCCGGACGATCGCCTTCAGTACGTGTACGTACGGAAGGGTGGCGGCGGTGGTGGTGGTGGCGGTGGCGTCGGCGGACTATAAGAAGAGAGGGACGACGACGCATCCGTTTATTAGTCGCTATGAAGGCGCGCGTGACGGGAGCGAAGAGACGGCCGAAGGTGGCGGGACCGACGAATCAAATAAAGAGACACATCGTCGCCCTGCAGCTGTTGGAGAGACATAGGCGGAACATCGCTCTGCGAAAAGCCCTACTCGCCCACGCGGACACCGGTCTCATTTGTAGTCTGTGCGATTGCGCGTACAACATTCTGAAAGGGAACGTGAAGTTGTCGCCGAAACAGAAACGCGTATTGTCGAAATACCGGGATCACCTGCGTAAACTCGTCGACAAACACGTCACGCGTAAGCAGAAGCGTGTCATCTTGTAAAAGGGTGCGGGTGGTTTTCTGACGGCCCTGCTAGCGCCGTTAGCGAGTACCGTTATCCTGCCGCTGCTCAGACAGGTGTTCGGCGGCGCCGGCGGCAGCGGGTGATTGATGCAGTACGCGAAGAAGATGGCGTTGTTCGATCCACGATTGGTGGAAAGCCTTCTGCCACGCGTCGATCAGTCGTCGAGCACGCCCCGATCACGTGTGCTGAGTAGCCTTGACAGCGATATAAAGGACATTCTAGAACGTTTGGATTTATCGGAACGCGAAAAGGTAGCGTCGTACAATCAACTGCTGATTCGGTACAATACGATAGAGGCGGCTCGAGCGGCGCAACCGGTACGCGTGTCGGTGGTCAACAGCAGCGAGACGCCCGCGGTACCGGTGGCGCCAGCGGCGGCGGCGGCGGCGCCACCATCGTCGGAGGTGGTAGAGCGCGAAATCATAGCCAGTATGCCGAAAACGTTGAAAGAGAAGACGAGACTGCTTATCGAAAAAATGAAAGTCGATCCGTTGTCTCGATGGAACGATCGCGGTGAATTCGTGTACGACGGTAAAACGATCGCGGGGAGTAATATGGTCGATCTAGTAAACGATCTTATGCGAACGAGATCGAAGACGACGGCGCCCGTAGGATGGCGGGAGTTCGGATTGCACATGAAGGATATGAATATCCCTATGGAATTCGTAGGCAACCCGCGCTATCGATCGTACATGGAGCGACGACAGAAGCACCTACTAGAAGAGGCGATGATGATGCCGACGACGTCTAGTTCATCAGCGCCGTCGGAGCGGAGACGTCGTCGGATGCGAGGCGAACCTAAACGCAGACAACGATCCTCTTCGTTGGGCGTCACGGCGTGGGATACGTTGTCGTGATGCCGTCACGACGCGCGATCATCATCGTCGTCGTCGGCTTCACCATCGCGCTTATCGCACTCTATATCATCGTATCATCATCGTCGTCGTCGCCGTCGTCATGGTGTCCGGGTGGAGTCGTCGTCCAAAACGAAAGCCTCGACAGCAACGAAACGACGACGACGAGCTGAATAACGCTTACTTCGATTCGAAACGGGTGGGGAGTTACGGAGGCGTCGACGCGTTGCACCGGGCGTCGAAGGTCCGACGTCCGGCCGTCGAGAGGTGGCTAGCGTCGCAGGACGCCAATGCCCTACACAAACCGGTTAGACGTCATTTCAAACGACGTCGCGTCATCGTGGGCGGTCGAAACCAGCAGTGGCAAGCCGATCTGGTCGACTTGACTAGACTGAAAACGCACAACGACGGTATAACATTCCTATTGACTGTAATCGATGTGTTTTCGAAGTGGGCGTGGTGCATTCCGTTGAAGAATAAGTCCGGCGCGCCGCTCGTCGCGGCCTTCGATCGCCTGCTGAGCTACGACGACGAGACGCCGCACACGCTGCAGACCGATAAGGGGAGCGAGTTTTTGAACTGACCCCTGCAAACTTTGCTAAAGAATCGCGGCATTCATCATTTCGTGAAGCATAACGAGGAGACCAAAGCGAGCGTCGTGGAACGGTTTAATCGAACTTTGAAGACGCGTATGTGGCGCTATTTTACGAAACACGAAACGCTGCGCTACGTAGAGGCGTTACCGGATTTCGTGCGATCGTACAACAACGCCTACCACCGAAGCATCGGTAGGACGCCGGCGAGTGTCGACGCGACGAATCAGGAGACCGTATGGCAACGACTGTACGGGGGTGGTGGCGGCGACGAACGACGACGAAAACCGAAACTACGCGTGGGAGATCGCGTACGTATCAGCGAGACTAGGGGTCAATTCAAAAAAGGATACATGGCTAACTGGAGCGAGGAGCTGTACACCGTCGTAGAGGTGCACCCGTCCGAACCGCCCGTTTATCGGCTGAAGGACGACGCTGAGACGCCGATAGAGGGCACCTTCTACGAACCGGAACTACAACGCGTAGTCGTTCCGATAGACAAACTATATCGCGTGGAGGCGGTTCTACGGCGTCGTGGCGGTGGCGGTTCGGAGGCGCTCGTAAAATGGAGCGGATATCCGGCCTCATTCAACAGCTGGATCGACGCCGAGTCGCTCGTGGACCTATAGTACGATGAATCGTTGGATGCGTCACACCGGCTGCTGGCGACTGCACGAGGCGGGACTATGCAACGGATCTTCGTTCTTACCGTATAAAGGTCCCTGCTGCATCGACAGCGCGCAGTGGCGCGACGATGGTCGACGACGACGAAACTACCTCGAGTGGCGATCGAGGAACGAACGCCGAACAATCATCCGTCGTCGACGACGAGCACAACGCGGACTCCATCGACGCTACAACAACCACTGCTGAACCCGTTCCATGGCGAATCTGCGGCAACGAATGCCCTAAGGCCGAAATCGTCTTCCTCTGTCAGGTCGTCGTCCTGTACTTCGTCATCGCCGTTAGTATATACAATCTGACGAAAGGTCAAGGTGACTCCAACCTGTGGACGGCGCTGTTGAGCAGCTGTCTCGGTTACCTGCTCCCGAGTCCGTCTATGAGTGTCGGCGGCGAACGTCGACACGATGGCGGTCTCGTCTGACTTTTACCTGACGCTGCCGAGCAACGCGTCTATGAAACGTCACCCCGAAAATACGTTGACCCACTACGTCACGACGTTGCCGCGACGTTTCGACCTGTCGGGGGAGTGGGAATGCGGCGCGGTGTCGGTACAGTATCCGCACACGTGGCACAACGTGAGAGAGAAGGACGCCTACTTCTATCTGACTTGCGCGGCGGGCGAACCGGGTGTTTACACGCAGATAGACAAAGACGGCTCGACCGTGCTGATATATCGTCAGACGATGATTCCTCACGGTTTCTACAACAACGTTTATACGTTGTTGAACAGGATCAACGAGGCGATAGATAAATTAGCCACCAGGAAGGTCAAGGCCGTGCTAGAATACTGCGCCGTCTCTAACCGATTTACGCTACGTATGTCGGCGGGTGTCGAATTTATCATACCTCATTCGAGCCGTCTGAGGCGCGTGCTTGGTTTCCATAGCGACACGATCATGAGTTCGTCCGCGTTCGGTCCCGCGCCGGCGGTGAGGCCCGTCATCAGCACGTCGCCCGCCGCGTACACGTTCGAGTACGAAGGTCGCAATACGGTACCATGTCGGCGGGCATCGAGAGTCTGTACGTGTACACGGATCTCGTGGAACCGCGCGTCGTCGGTGACGTGTACGCGCCGCTCCTTCGAAACATCGCCGTCCGCGGTGAGAACGGTGACGTTATTTTGGAAAAGTTCGATCGCGTGCAATACGTGAAGCTGCTGCGAAATCAATTCGACGAGATCGAAGTCGATATAAGAGCCGATCACGGCCAACCGATACCATTCGAGCAGGGGAAGGTGGTGACGACGCTTTACTTCAGACACTGTAATTCGAAATTGTTTTAACATGTCGCCGTCGTCGAAGAACCCGTACGTGGACTACTACGTTCGTCAGGTCGGCGGACAGCTGCCGGTCTTCGTCGGTGCTCGGGGTCAACGAGGTCACGGTCTGGGTAATCTGTTCGGGAGTCTGTTTCGAAGCGCCATGCCGCTTATCAAGAGAGGCGCGATGGCGTTGGGAAAACGCGCGCTCAACACCGGCATGCACGTGGCGTGCGACGTATTCGCCGGCGGCAATCTGAAACAGTCGCTAAAAAGGCGCGCGAAGGAGGCCGGCGCCGATCTTCTCGACGGCAGAAGCAGAAGAGAAAGAAACAAACTCAGCAGCAGCAGCAGCGCCGTCCCCGCGGCGGCGGCGTCGGCGTAAAGAGAATGCGCTTAGAGGCGACGGCCGTCAGTAAGCGGAAAAGAGCGCGTCGAACGGACATATTCGACGAGTAACGACGACGATGGAGCGCGCGCTGGAGAGCGGTCAGTGGTCTACCAGCCGCTGACGACTCTCGACGCCCCTATCGAGTTCCCGGGTTCGGGCTATACGGACCTTCGAATGTACGTGCGCTTCATAGTGACGCGGGGAGGGGACGGTACCGATCTGGTGGCCGCCGCAGCGGTGGCGCCGGTCAACAATTTCCTGCATACGATCTTCAGTCAACTCGACGCGTCGCTGAACAACGTCCTCGTGTCGCCGTCGACCAATACGTACGCGTATCGCGCCTACGGAAGAAAAAAACGCAGCAGCAGCGACGCGGCGGCAGCGGCATAAAGAGAGCGCGCCTAGCGGCGACGGTCGTCAGTAGGCGGAAGAGAGTGCGTCGAACGGACATATTCGACGAGTAACGATGGCGTTCGTGAGCGGCGAGGGCGTGAAGGCCGAACTGGAGCTGTTCAGCGGAACGGTGACGCAGACGAACGTCGAGAGTAGTCATTGGACCGTCTACCAGCCGCTGACGTCTCTCGACGCCGGCGGCCCTATCGAGTTCCTCGTGCCGGGTTCGGGCGAAGACTATACGGACCTGGGGAGTGTTCAACTGTACGTGCGCTTCAAAGTGACGCAAGGGGACGGTACCGATCTGGCGGCCGCCGCCGCGGTGGCGCCGGTCAACAATTTCCTGCATTCGATGATCAGTCAAATCGACGTGTCGCTAAACAACACCCTCGTGGTGCCGTCGACCAATACGTACGCGTACCGGGCCTACCTCGAGACGTTGCTTAGTTACGGTAGCGACGCGAAACGTTCGGAACTCACGGATTCGTTGTGGTACAAAGACACCGCCGGACGGATGGACACGCTCGGCAACGCCAACGTCGAGTTCGAGGCGCGGCGCCTCATGACGGCCACTAGCAACGAGGTGGAGATGATGGGACGCCTGCACATCGACGCGTTTATCCTAAACAGACACATACCGAACGGCGTCGTCACGAAAGTGCGCATAGTGCGCTCGAAGGACGCCTTCGCGATCATGGGCGCGCAAGCCGTACCGGGGTGGTGCATCGTGCTGCAGGCGATTCGACTGCACGTGCGAAAAGTGAAGTTGAACCCGGCCGTCCAGATGGGACATATCAAAGCGTGGGGGTTGGGAACGGCTAAGTTTCCGATGCGTCGCGTCGACTGCAAATCGTTCTCGATAACGGCGGATACGCTATCGCACACGCACGAGAACCTGTACATGGGCGCGATTCCGAAACGCCTCTTCCTGATGATGATCGATAACGTCGCCTACAACGGCGACTACACTAGATATCCGTTCGACGCGCGTCACAACGACATAAACTTCCTCACGCTCGTCGTCGACGGACGTCAGGTGCCGAGCAAGCCGCTGCAGCCGGACTTCCCGCACAACCGGTACGTGCGGAGCTACATGAATCTCTTCGAGGCGACCGGAAAGGCGTTCGAGGACGAGGGGAACGACGTATCGCGCACGGACTTCGGCGCCGGCTACACCCTTTTCGGTTTCGACCTGACCCCCGACTGTTGCGACGGCGACCATTTCAACGTCGTGCGTCAGTGGAGCGTGGGCGTCGAATTGCATTTCGGAACGCCGCTACCGCTTCCGGTGAACGTCGTCGTGTACGCGGAATTCGAGACGGTGATGGAGATCGACCGGAACCGGAACGTCGTGTACGACTGGTAATGGATACGTTTCAACTGATGCGCCGTCTCGAACGCGATACGTACGCTAAACGTATCGTCGTCGGCGTCGTGCCTAAAGACGCGCTACGTACCGTCGCCGCCGCCACCTACCCGACGGCCTTCGTGTGCAACACCGACGACGGCGGCGAACCGGGACAGCACTGGGTGGCTATCTACGTGGACGCCGACCGACGAGGCGAGTACTTCGATTCGTACGGTCTGCCGCCGCTGCACGCCGACTTCCGCGCCTTCCTGCGCCGCCACTGCGGCGACGCGTGGACGTACAACGACAAGCGGCTGCAGAGCGTCGTCTCTAACGTGTGCGGACAATATTGCGTCGCCTACCTTCTCCTCCGATGTCGCCGTATGCCGTTGACGACGTTCCAGAGCCTATTCGGCACCAATCGGGTGAACAATGACTGTCTCGTATACGATTTATTAAAACCTCATTAATTTCGTCGCTTTTACGTGTATAGTAGAAATAAAAAACAAACAAATGATCATGTACATGTTGGTGTTTATTATTACCCTACATACATACATACATACAGAAACTACCCCTAGGGGGTGGTGGGGTTAGGTTAGTAGTAGACGAGTTAGACGAGTGTTTACGAGTTAGACGAGTATCGGCGCCGTAGTGACGCCGTCGTCGAGCACGCGGCGTTTAGCGTAGAAGTAGCTCAACGCCGCGCGCTCTTGAACGTACGTCAACACGGACGAGTCTTTCACTTGGAAACCACGGTTCCAGCCGACACCGTTGCGACGGTCGCGCAGTACGGCGAGGAAGGTGTGCTCGTCGATGTCGGCGTTCTGTCGCTTGCTCAGTCCCTTCGTGCTGTACTTCGGACCGGCGGCGCCGCCGAAGCAGTAGTAGGTCTTGCTGCACAGCGCAACGATTCCGTCGCCGCGCCACTCTTCTTTGAAGAGGCCCGGCGTTCGACGTTCGAACAGGCGTCGGCGCGCGCAGCAGGCCGCCGCGTCGTCCAACGCTAGTCCGGCGACGCGCCGTCGTACGTAGGCGTCCACGTGCGCCTCGCAGCATTCGGCCGGAAACCAGAGCGAACGATTCGGGAAGTAGTGTTCGCGACGTTCTTCCGGTACGAGCGCGTCGACGTCACGTCCGGCTAGGGCGATGTACGCCGAGTCTGTGTCCATAGCGCAGTACTGGAAGAGCGGACGGGGAATGTAGGCGTCGACGAAATCGAAATAAAATTCCAGCATTCTCAATTTTGCGTACTGCAATACGAAATAGCCGATATGTATCGGCAGGCCGTAGACGATTTTGCGCTTATTCAGCGCCACCTCGTACAGCGCGTCGTCGACGACGACGTCGAGTTGCCGCAAGCGCTGATTGTTGACGAGCATCGACGCGCCGACCGGCGTGGCGTACTTGATTTCCCGGTGCCGATCGACGCTGGTAATCGTTTTCCCGTAGGAACTGTTCCCGAGAAGTTTAAAGGTATCGGCGATGATCGATTTGTCGGGATCGATATCGCCCTCGCGTCGCGCCGTCGAAACCGCGTCGCCGAAGCGGCGAAAGCACGCGATCGGCGCGTACTCGACGATCTGGTAGACGCGCTCGACGACGAGACCGAGCGCCATATACCAGCGTAGGAGCGGCGTCGCGAGCACGATCGCCGCACCGAAGTAGCTACCGACGAGCGTCCGTTGAGGTCGCGTGAGGAGATCGTTCGACTCGGCGTAGTCGCGCATGAACGGGCTGAGATCGTCGCGCGCGATATCGACGTTCTTGAATACGGGCTGCATCTCGGCGATCTTGTCGCGCAGCGCTTCCGGCACGGCGATATCGCACTGCACGAGGCCGAACAGAGAGCCGTCGCGCACCGCCTCCAGTATCGTCGAGAGCGTAATGGCGGTCGGCGGTTGCCATCGTGACGCGTCGGGCGGTGTCGGCACCGCCGGCGGTCGCACGGCGTGCCACTGGCACTCCCACATTTCGACGACGTCGTCGACTAAACGGCGCAGGTAGTCGGTCACGGCGATCGTCGCGGCGTACAGCGTCGTCATCGGTTGACCGTTGACGGCGTTCGTCGTCACGTGCGCCTGACACGTCGGGCAGCCGTGAAAATAGCAGCCGTGAAATTGATACGCCGTTCGCGTGGCGGCGCACCAGCCGTCGACTCGGTGCTTTCCGATGCGCTTCTCGCGTCCGTTCAACTGGTGACGTATAGGCGCGCCGGTTTCCGCCTCCACGCGCGTCAACCACTCCACGGCCATACGACCGTAGCGGTGCACGCGTTCCGCTCGAAATGCGTTCTCAGCGCGCCGGCGCGTGTACCAGCCCGTCGGCATCTCCTGCATTATCGCCCATAGATAGAATCCGTTTGCGTCGAAGCCTACTATCGATCGGCACGGCGCGCCGTCGCCGCCTCGAATCTACGTCACGTCGGCCTCGTGGTGGCGCGCGAAGATAATCGACGGGCCGCCGACGATTTGCGCCTGCAGCAGACGGTGCAGATCTTTGTTCGGCTCGTTGTAGAGCGAGAAATGGATCGACGTCGGCAGGTCGTTGAACATGTACAACAACGTCAACCCCGGTACGCTGATGGCGTCCTTGACCATGTCGATACGTCGGCGCCGATAGAAGGCGAACTGGCGATCGACGGCCTCGAGAAACGGCGCCACGTCACGATTGTTATACCACACAAGAAAATCGCGCATCGACGTCATGCCCTCGTCACGCCATGCCGTCGCGCAAATCTCTTACGCCTCCGCGGAGATTCCCTCGCGTTTCAGCTGGCTGTAGAAAGCTTCGCGCGACGGCAGGGCGGTTTCGTCCAGACGCATCAACGCGTCGATATGTTCGTACGGAAATTAGCCCTTCGTTGCCGAGCAACCGTACTCTTTCAGAAAGCGATCGTAGCTAACGCCGGGCGCGAGGTAATTCGTTATGTCCAGGAACTTCAACGTCGTCGTCGACAGGCACATGTAATTGTTCTGACGTTTAATGGTAAACGCCGACGACGTGTGCTGCGCGTCGCCGGTTATGAGCAGGGGGGTCAAGTACTTTTTGACGACATTCAGGTCGTACTTACCCGAATTGAATCCCAATACGGGCATTTGACGAAGGTACGGCCACAGCCGGTCGGCGAGAGTGGCGTACGTTGACGCGGCGGCGTCGTCGTCGTCGTTGCATCGTCGCCGCCAGTCGGCGTCGAGCGCCTCGAAGGTCGCATCGAATCGCCGGTCGTGACGTAACACCGCGCCGCTTCGTGACCGGGCACGTTTGACGCGACGCTCACGCTGAGCAGTTCGTGTCGCGCGATCCAGCGGCATTTGTCGGTATCCATCGGCAGATTGTTATCGGCGAAATAGCACTCGAAATTGAACGTCGCGCGGTACGGGTAGTAGCGCAGGTCGTCGTCGCCGACGTCGATGCATTCGTCGTCGAGCCGCTCCAATACGGACGGCGACGGTCGGTAGACGCCGCCGGGGAACACGTGACGAACGCCACCTTCGCACGTCGCTTCGTGACGTCGTAAATGGTACACGTCCCGCCAGAGGGCGTTGCCGCATTTCCCGCACTTGTACGTTTTCGTGTACGCGCGCGGATCGCTTATGTACGAGAAGTGCGACTCGTACAGGTTGACGTTCATCGTCGTGGGGTGCGCTTCGCGCGATCGACGGACTAGTTCGGCGACGTCGTTCGTCATTCGACGATAGACGACGACGTTGATGCCGAAAACTGTCTCCACGCGATCCAGTTCGTTCAGGCGCACGCCGTTCGAGGCCGACGTGCGCGCGGCGCGACAATACCGCGCGTGCAGACGTTTAGCGACTTTCGTTAAACGGTTGGTACCGATGTGGCGGCCACTTTCGCCTCGTCGGTGACCTTGCAGGTGGAGTCCGATGCATCGGAAGAGACACAAATGGTCGTCGTAGGGCGTGCCTCGATGATCTTTTGTCAACGTCACGATGACCCTGTTGAGGCGCACGTAGGCGGGAAGCGTCGTCACGCCAACGCAGCCGATAGGATGATTGATGATGACGTTCACGAAGTAGGTGGCGTTAGTTACGAGCTCGACGATCCACCCCGAGTCGGGGCGCTGCGCGATGGCGTACTGCAGTACGTCGGTCGTGCGCACGGCGTCGAGGAATCGTTCGAACGAACGGCTATCTGTGACTAGGGCGGGCGTTTCGAGGAGGCGACCGCAACAGTTACACGAAGAATGAAAATATCGGTACCACCCGACACCTTGTGGCGTAATACAAAACCATAGCTTCCGTTAATTTTAAACGCGTTCTTTTGCGCGCGAAACATTTCCCTCAGACGCGGTTCGAGCACGCGCGTACTCGTACAGGCGGTCATACGATAGTTGTAACGCGACTGTATGGCACCGCGCGCTACCGACGTCTCTATGCTACGCCGGTGCTCGTCCACGACATGCTGTGGATCGTCGGGTGACGGCGACGGCGCCCTAGCGGCCTCCGCCACCGCTGATTCATTACTTGGAGGTGGAGACGCCTGACGGCCACACCGCAGCTGCAGATGTCGTAGCATAGCGTGACGCGCGGTGAATATCGCGCCACATTTTGGACACTCTCGACGTTTTACGCATAGCGCTTCGTCGCCGCAACTTTTCGAACTCTTTACGTGTCGTTCTAACGTCGACTGTTTCGCGAAATAGCGCCCGCATTTCGGACATTGCCATCTAGTAGGTGATGGTGGTGGCATTCTCTCTAATGATATTTTTTCGAGCACCGCTATTTATAACAGCGACGGTGACGCTGACGGTGGTGGTGGTGGTAAGTACACCCTAGCGGGAAGAATGCGGTCATTTTTATAACTACGACTAGCGGTAATTTTTCTAACTGTGTGCGGTATGGTGGTTTTTATAACTACGACTAACGGTAATTTATCTAACTGTATCTAGCGTGTGGTGGTTTTTTATAACTAGCGGTAATTTTTGTAACTGTATTTAGCGGGCGGTCATTTTTATAACTAAGGTGCGACTAGCGGTAATTTTTCTAACTACGTAACTCTGAAACGGAAAGTACATTTTCAACGTTTTATTCGGTACTCTTACAACATTCAAACACAGCGTCGTGAAGCCTTTGTTTCAATAGCAAGCAAATATTAATAAAATGTTCTCTATTCTACTAGTGTTCGTTCATCCCAGTCCGCTCCGGCGTTGCACGTACGTGTGCACGGCCGACTCGAGTTGCACGCGATTCATATAATCGCGCCAATTTGTTCCCAACAACCAGTTCGACACAAACTGCACCAAATACAATTCTCCTGCACGGCCCGTTTGCGGCTGCTGTTCACCGGAAGAAGTCTACACCGTAGTCTCGTGTAGAATATGCACTAGTCTCGTGAAACAGGGGATGAGCGATCGACGCAGGAACGTTTCGATGACGCCGTTGAAATAGCGCGTCACAATACAGCCCGGCTTATCGAAACGTTGCATGTATACACGATTTGGCCGCCCCGCGCGATAGCCGGGCATGTGAACGTATGGACAGCCTTCATTTGGTTCACATACCCCGCAATGATCCCGCGCCTTCTCCAGAATCATTTCGCCGAGAGTCTCGGCGACGAGATCCATCGGCAGTCGTAACGCCCGACCAACTGACTCCGGCTCGGCACGACGATTTGCCGTTGACACGTCCCCAGCTCCTCCGATACGCTCCAGTACGGCGAGCACGTCGGTCCCATCATCCCCAGGCTGTCGTTATACGTCGGTGGAGCGGGACGCATTCGGTTCGAGCAGCCGCCGCCCAGCGCCTCCTCGATGATCGCCTCCAATACGTGAGCGTCACGTACTCCTCCACTACCCTACAGCACAAAGCAGTTCTACTCTTTACGAATCACCGTCAGGAACGCGTGTAGGAAGTCGCTCATACACTCACGTCTGGTGTGTTGCATCAGAGCGTCCTACAAACACATTATTATGATTAGTCCGCCTCCCTCTTGTTCTCTTCCTCATCCTTCTTTATCGACCCCTGCACACCCCGTTCCAACAACGTTCTTACGAACGAGGCAACCTCGTCGTACTGAGCGCGAATCCTTTCGTTGTTTGCAAGCATTTTTTCCAGTACGCAGCGCACTTCCTAAAGCATATAAAAGCACAACTGTTAGTACATCAAACTACTACAAAATAGGCTTGCTTCGTAGGCCAACCAAAACGCTCTTATATATTGTTCGGCCGACTCGGCTAATAGTTCAAACCTCTCCGCGCTTATTTCCCGACCACGACGATCTCTCATTCGTTGTCGTTCGTTGGCGTGCGTCAATAAATCTACCAGTAGCGGCCAATTTTCCTCCTACAAACAACACAAGACAACAACACATTAGTCATCGTCGTCGTCGTCGACGATGACGTATCTCTTTAGTGTGCGGACTGTATACGAGGGGTCGCCGTTCCAACTCGTCTTCCGCACACTAATCTCCACTTTAGTACCGGCTAACTCGAGCACGGTATCGCGGAGATCCTCCTCGTTCAATTCCGTCAAGTACTCGGCCGTGTACTCGACGAGATTAGACATTTGGCTATCGAACAACGTAAGCCAAAGCTCGTCTTCCTCCTCCTCGCCGTCCTTCACCATCACACGCAACGCGAAGAAATATTTCGGTACAAACACTTCACCGTGCGTTCGACATATCAGGGTCCCGTCTTTGCTTGTCTGCAATTTCCGGCGACAACGGGAACATCCCAAATAGGTGGTGCCGGGCTCACCTTTGTACGAGACGGCGTCGATCGTAACGGGCGACAGGAGTTTATACACACCGTTGACAGCACACTTCAGATGTCTCAGACTCACCACTGTGGCGCGCGTCGACGCCGACGATTCACGCTCCATAGAACCGCTCCGCGACAGCACCGGGGGCTGCTCGGCCGTCTCGTCGGGCTGCTCCAAGTGCGCCTCTTCGGCGCTTCATTTTCGGCCGACAGTCAACGGGGCCGCGATGAGCGCGACGGGGCGCTTAACGGGTGGTGACGCCCCCGTTAACAAGGCTGCAATCAGTGCCGAAGGTTGACTGTTGCTGGCCGCCGCCGCCGCCTTCATCGACTGCTTCCGCGGTGCCTTCGGCTTTTTTGGTTGTTGTTTTTGTTGACTTTCATCCGCCATGTTGCGGAAGAACGTCTGCTGCTTGCTGCTCTGCTGTTGTAGAAAGAATACACGTTAGAACTTCAGCGTCATACAATATAGCTTTTTCTCAACCGTTTTATACCTTTTCCAAATAACACGCATGCGCACTTCACGCTAATACGTCATCTTACTCAATTATCAGCGTGCGTGCCTCGTACATTTCAGACATTTTGTTTTCGGAAAAAAGTGTCCGGTCACGTCAGTACATTCGCCGCTAAATCTCTCCTTACATCGATTTTCTCTAATATCGATGCACCTCACGTTTCCTGACTCCACAGAGAACCTATACAACGTTTAGTTTCGTGCTTTTAACGTTTCGTTTATTGTTTTTGAAATGTCATTGTCTACAATATAACGCGCATGCGCACTTCACACTCATACCGTTATCTAATTCAATTATCGACGTGCATACTCCATCCATCCCAGACATTTTGTTTTCGGAAAAAAGTTTCCGGTCACGTCAGTACATTCGCCGTTAAATCTCTCTTTACATCGAATTTCTCTAATATCGATACATCTCCCGTTTCCTGACTCCACAGCGATCGTATACAACGTTTAATTTTGCGCTTTTAACGTTTCATTGATCGTTTGTAAAAATCCATTGTTCTCCGTTCACATTCCAATCTCGTTAAGTCACGCGCAACAGATGTCACACATCAGATGTCACACATGTGCGCTTAACGCATTCCGCCTAGTCTACCGAGGAATTTGTTTTAGGAAAAAAGTTAGCGTTCACGTCAGTGCATCCATTGTCAAATGTGACTTTTACAGCGAATTTCTCTAATATATATGCATCTCGTGTTTCCTGACCCCCCAGTGATCGTATACAACGTTTAATTTCGTGCTTTTAATGTTTCGTTTATCGTTTGTAAAAATCCTTTGTTCTCCGTTCACATGTCAATCAAAATAAGCCGTAGTGTCATGCGCCGCCGCCGCCGCTGTTTGACGACATTTCATACACACTTTTACAAACACGCGCGCACGACGCCTCCACATCGCTCCATCTAACATGGCCACGTCCACAACACCACGGTAAGACATTTAAACAGCATGCATTTTATTTAAACAGTGCTTACTATACGCAACAGCATGTATTTTATTTTAAACATGCATGCATTTTATTTAAATGCACGTTTTTATTGTTGTAACATACCGTTTAAACATGCACATGCATTTTATTTAAACAGTGCTTACTATACGCAATAGCATGTATTTTATTTTAAACATGCATGCATTTTATTTAAATGCACGTTTTTATTGTTGTAACATACCGTTTCAACATGCATGCATTTTATTTAAATGCACGTTTTTACTACAGTAGTACGCATTAAATTGCATGTATTTTATTGTTTAAACATGCATGCATTTTATTTATAAGTGCGTGCATATCTCTCATTTTACTATATTTTACCGTTTAATGTCTCATTCATCGTTTAAACAATTTTACCGTTTCATTTTATTTCATCGTTTAAATGGTCCTTTGTTTATTGTGGTTTTATTTCATAGACCGATCCAACTGCCTACAAGCGGCGTATCGACCCCGTATAGGCCGATCCAACTGCCCGACGTGTCGACGACGTCGACCCAGGCAACATGTGTGGTCGTTCCATACGTCCACACGTCGTCGCCTCCTACACGCGACGTCACGCCTGACAGCTCTGACGACGATGACATTGTTCCCGATCAGGCACGGGTATTTCTCGTAAAGCAGGCCAATGGACTATGGAGAACGATCACGCCTCCCAAGCTGTATCGTCGGGAAGGCTTCGGTTCCCCGCCGGACGAGAGCAGCAGGCAACCCGTTGGCCGCGGCCGAATGCTCGCCTATCAGCAACCCGTTGGCCGCGATCGAACGCTCGCCTCCTATCATGAATAAAATATTTCAGTCACTACTCACGTTTTCACGCGTCTGTTTCCAATGCATAAACACCCTACTGAACATTAGTGTATTTATGCATTTGATTGTCATTGTAATCCCACGACTATATGTATTTAAACGCATTGGTTTCGTTTTAATCCGTCCACCAGAACAACGTTGTTTACCGTTAGCCAGCTATGCTGTCATCCAGGGGTCAAAGGCCACTAGAGCAGCAGCAGCCGGCGGCGGCGCCTTATCGCTGCAGCAGCAGCAGCAGCGGTCGTCGCTCTTGCTGTCAACATATGGGCCATTCATAACGGGGGTCGACGTTTATACAATGGTTTTAGTTTATACAATGGTTTTAACGTGGTTATATTAGCGCGATAAACGCATTATTGCTTACGTCAGCACACTCTAGGTACGACTTTGAGGACGTTAAAAGTACGAAACTAAACGTTGGATACAATGGTTTTAGCGTGGTTCGATACAATGGTTTTTAGTGTGGTTAGCGCGATAAACGCATTATTGCTTACGTCAGCACACTCTAGGTACGGCGTTGATCGCTAGGACTAAAATACTCTCTGCACTCACCGCTAGGAGGGGAGGGGGAGGGGGAGGGGGAGGGGGAGAGAATGGAGAGGGGAGAGGGAGAGAGAGATAGAGAGAGAGAGAGAGAGAGAGAGAGAGAGAGAGAGAGAGAGAGAGAGAGAGAGAGAGAGAGAGAGAGAGAGAGAGAGAGAGAGACAGAGACAGAGACAGAGTGAGAGAGACAGAGAGAGTGAGAGACAGTGAGAGAGCGAGATAGAGAGAGATAGCATATACAACATCCAGAAACAATGCTCTCAAAATAAAAATAAATATTTCTTGGTACAAACAATTATACATATCATAATATTTCTGGTTATACTAGATAATTTACTATCTGTTCGAATTTTAATCTAAAACGTTTTACTCACGCAAACTGTTGACCGGATTTGGGCTGCCTAAAACAGCTCTGTCAACGCTGCCGTTAGGAGTATATTTCTGTATATATATATATATATATATATATATACATATATGCTATTGGGAGCATTAATAGCACCATACGCAAACGAAATATACAAAATGCGCCTAATTGCTAGGTGGCTGTATTACTGAGGTGATCATAAAGGGAGGTTCTGCCGTATAACTACGTTGAGAGGATACGGTTGTCTCGCAGATACTGTAGCAAGGTCACCTCTGGGTCCGGATTCTTCACCAGCACCTGAGACACAAATATTCAGCTTAGACAACTATTCTGTTGGCAGATAAATCTAGGGTATACACCCTTCAAATCAGTATTGCGAACGACCATGAGTTCGGTGCACGTGAGCAATTAAACCATATGCTGGATGAATAATAAATATTTCATTACATAAACTTTATCTTGGCTATGCTAATACTACGACAAGAAGACATCCGACATTCCATGGCCCTGTTTCGACGACACTTGTAGCAAACACCCGCGGAATGTGAATATCACACTCTGAAAGACCCTCCTGTCAAATAGCTGCCCTGAAAACTACCAACAGTGTGAGAGGAATTGGATTTCAGTTGGCACGAAGGGCTGATCTGTGTATTTACGAAGCCTCTGCGCATAAGACAGCCTCCCTTGCAAGTTCTATGTTAGCCCAAATTTATTACTTCAAAAATAGAATGGTTGGACTTTGGAGCACTTGATAGTGGAGTCGCTTAAGTCCAACTTTTTGTGAAATCGTGACACGCTGGAACAAAGCACCAATTTTTGTACAGATGTACCTTAGAACCATACAAAACTTTTGAGCGGGGACTGCCCGATTTTAAAGGTCAAGGTCAAAATTTAGTAACGTTAACAATTCCATTTCTATTAATGTCCAATATCTCGACATATAAATAATATTTTTGATGTTTTGAAAGACTGCTTTATATTTTGAAAACACTCCTTTCCACGGGATGATTTAATAATTTGCATAAATTCAAAATGGTCATCAAATGAGCAGATGCAAATATTTCGTCTTCTTTTTATCAGGGCAATTTCCAGAGAGGCCCCAAACAAAATAGTTTGCAAACATATACCTTATGACCATACATAATTTTTGAGAGGGGGCTGCCCGGTCTTTGAAGGCCAAGATCAAAGTCAAGTCAAGGTCAAAGTTAAAAAATACGTGTTTATCAGGAATTTGTCTTGTCAAGCTTATTTTCAACCCAGGAACATGCTTATGATGTATATACCAACATTTGTAGGGTCTAGGATTCCATTTCTGTTATGAGAATACCATCAAGTGTCGGCCATATTGGATTTAAAGATGGCCGCCATACGAACATAGATTTTCTTTTGACTTTCGGAATGATCCTATACTCGGCAACCAAATCTAGCATCTGCTACTGTACATTAATACATGGACTTCTACTCCATGTAGTGCTGTCATCTGTCCACTACCAGTTACACCAAGTGTTGTCACCTAGTGGATGTTACAGGAACAATACAAAATGGAGGACAATTTGGCACACGATGCTAACGTTATCAGATTCACTACATACAAGCAAGATGTCTACATTTGTCTAGAAGATAACACTAAATATAGTATAACTATTATTTCATTCTGATATCATCGTTTTAGTGTTTGAGTGTTATAAAAGTTGTTTTAGTGTAATATTTACGATTATCGAATATCAAAAAACCCGCTTCACAACAAGGCTCCATTGCTCAACTATGCCTGGCATATGGTTAGTATGGACATTTATGGAATAGTTCAACTGTTGAGGCTTTATGGTAATATATATATATATATAGTTAATCGTGACAATGGGAAATCCATTCATGAATTCATCCAACGAATTAATAACCCTGGACACCCATGATTGCACGAACGCAATGGTAGTGCAAGCACTGCACTCAATGGAACATTTGGGGAAAGAGCAGTATGCCAAATACGTCAAGGATGTGCTTGTTGAAAGGAAGACCTCCATTTATAAGGCCATCAAGAAAAACCAACTGCCCCTATCCATGCGTTCTCATTCCACTACAACGAACTCGCAGGCGAAACAAAAATTCCAACAAATAACAAATGAAGAGTGACTGCAATCTCTTCAGCCAGATGTTCATCGCTGCACAATTCCGTCACGCCAAACTTTTTCGTACATGAAAACCACCCGTGGCCGCCAGTATTGTCCCTGCATGAGAAACTTCGACTAACAAGCACCAAATATGAGCTGTTGCATTGCATTGAACCAAATGTCCAACAAGAGGCACCCTCTCATTTTGATGCCAAAGTGTTTGACGGTGCTGCGATAGTGCACGCCCTACAACTAGAAAACACATCGATGTTCGGTGAACTGACACCATCTTCATTCCCTGGACTGAAAGACAACTTCAAGGCTGCTCTAGGATTGACATCGTCTGGGACACATACCGACCTCAGAGCTTGAAAGCGAAAGGGAAAGGCGCCCGCAGAAAGGTCTCCCGAGATACCAAATTGCCCGAGTACTTTGCAGGCTTCTTACAGGACGCCACAAACAAGGAAGAGCTCTTCAAACTTCTGACGGAAGATGTAGTCAAACATGACTACCCACAAACTAAACATGTGTATATTACCAATGGTTCAAGTGTAAAGTCGAATCGCGTTGACATATCAATGTCGGTGAGTGACCACGAAGAGGCAGACAGTATAATATGTCTACATGTAGATTATGCGCTAAATGAGGGGGCAACTACTGTTCTCGTCAGAACCGTAGACACCGATGTAGTTATCATTTTGGTGGGAGTCTTTCACTACCTTGTCCAGCACCATCCAGGAATGCAGTTGTGGGTTGGCTTTGGTACAGAAATGCACTCCCGCTACTACCACATCAATTCAATCTGCCAAGAACTTGGGGAGGAAAAAGCTCATGCTTTGCCGTTTTTTCACGCCTTCTCAGGTTCTGACGCAACATCTCAGTTCAACGGTAAAAGGAAGAAGTCAGCTTGGAAAGGCATGGAAAGCATATCCGACAGCCACCATCGCGTCTCAGACTGGATCTATTCCTTTGGAATTTACATGTATAGCATTCAAGCTGATTGAGCGTTTTACATATATCATGTACGATAGCACGACATCGTATGTCAAGGTGAACGACCTTCAAATCGAGCTGTTCCAAGGAGGATGAAGATGATGGAGAAGCTTCCTCCAACCGAGAGTGCACTGCTTCAACATACAAACCGGTGCCTATACCAAGTCAGTGTCTGGAGAAATAGTATGAAGCCTAGCATAGCTGCACCCAACCCTGAAGGCTTTGTGTGGACAAGAGGAGACACCGGATGGCATCCATTCTGGACAACACTACCAGCTGCTGTTGTTGGCTGTAGAGAACTGATCAAGTGTGGTTGCAAGGCTGAACCCACTTGTGCGAAGAAATGCAAATGCAAGAACGCCTTGCTCACATGCACAGCACTCTGTCTCTATCGTGGACTTTGTGAGGGTTACGAATAAGCTTATGTCAGCGGCATGTGAAGAATTAGTTAGTATTGTCAGCAATGGAGGTGTTGGTTAATTAGATAGTTAATTAATTAAGTAAATGTCACTGCCTCTATTAATGTAGATGTGCACGTATCAGTGTTCAATATTACATTACACGCGTGCAGCTGCATGTCTCCTTTGAAATTATTATAGTGTTAATCTGACGGTAGATATAATACACACGCTTGCTCTTTGGACATAACTTGTCGAATTTCAAGTGATAATGCTTCATTATACTACTTAAATAAATAGTAGTAATTGTACCAATAGTAGCTGTGTAAGTTCTAGATGAGCAAGTTTAAAATGCGTACTTAGTTGACCTTTATGTGAAATTTATATGTGAAACTGCCAGCAAACGTAATTAGTTTAGCGCACCATGGCAGCCATTTTGGATTTATGCAAATTTGATAAAGTATACGACGGGAAGTAGATTTTTGCAAAACATACTGTAACCTTCCGAAACACAAAATAAATATTGTTTGAGTGTTACTATATAGTAGAAATTGAATTAATTATGACATCAGTTGGCTTTTAACCTTCATCTGACCTTGACCTTGGATTTCATAACCGGCCAGCCCCCTCTCAAGTTATACATCGTCATAAAGTATACGTGTGCAAAATATTTTGTTTGGGGCCTCTCTGGAAATTGCCCTAATAAAAAGAAGACGATATGTTTTGCTCATTTAGAGGCCATTTTAAAATTATGGAAATTAGTAAATCATCCTGTTGAGAGAAGTGATTCAATATATAAAGCAGCCTTTGAAAAAAATTTAAAAAATCATTTAAGTCTCGATATTGGTAGAAATGGGATTATAACATTATTAATCTTTGACCATGAGCTGAACTTGACCGTGACCTTGGGCAGCCCCCTCTCAAAAAATGTGTACGGTCATAAAGTATAACTGTGCCAAATTTGGTGCTTTGTTCCTGCGTGTCACGATCATTACCCTAAGCGACTCCACTATGAGTTGTGACTTGAGTCCGGGCTACAGTAAAGGGCAGGGAAACATGTTTTCGTCACATTTCGTAATGTTGTGATACGGTTCTAATTCGTTGATGGATAAAACACCGTTACAAGAACGTTAATACATATTTTATACATCTTGTGTATAGGGCTAACGTTTTTAACGTTTTTTTGTTGAAATAAAACTATGATAACGTTAAAACGTGTCTATTAAAATGTTAAAAACATTCTGTGAAAACGTTTGCTAGGGTAGTCTGGGGCAGCGAAACCTCATGGGGTAATATCCCCCCATCACGTACGCAGCATAAACATTCTCCATATCCCAACACCATGCACAAGATGAAGTTGACATGAGACAGATGTCATTAAATCAATGGGTTTTTTTTTATATTGTATACATTTTGATCTGATATTTTGGCAATAGTCAAACCGGTGCAAATGTTTCGCCGCCATGCCGTCGTAACTTCAGATACTCCGCTGTCTCGGCTCTACTCACTCTTCTTGATATCGGAAGAAGGGGGGGGGTTCTGCTTAACCTTTTTCGCGGTGACGGGCACCTACAAAAGGTCTACGGGGGAACATTCAAAATATCCACTCTAGTGCGGGCATAGCGCGGCATAGTTTCAAAGATCTAGGGGCACGCCTATGCACCATACTCTCCTACAGCGCCCAACGGCGATATACATCACAGAGTAGGAGCGTCGAGAACGAGCGACGGTTGACGGAGATGACAAGGTAGTAACTCGTTATTGGCTGTAATCGATCGGTCTATGCACAGTCGTACTAACTATTTAAACCTAAAAAGATTACCTTCTTGCCATTCACGAACAATACGAGTTCGTCTTCTGCGTAGGCTGTCATCTTGTTTTGATTGGTGACAACTGTTATTCTTTACAAACTACAGCGCTACAATAGACAGCGGTTTTGGGGCTTGAAACAAATCGTCCCGATGCTGGGTGATGACTGATGAAAGTCGACTTCCGCTGTAAGTAGGCAGCATGTATGGCAGACCTCTAAGGTCATAAATGCGTTTCATTAGTCAAGCGTTGAAATTGAAATGATTGGAAACCTGCTCAAACAAAAACCTTTTTATTACTGTTCGTAAATCACGAAGCCCACAGTTTCTACAGGACTGTGTGTTTCCTACATGTATCTCAGCATTTATTCCGGAACTACAATTTGTGATCGACAGTTATACATGTATCACAAATAAAATTTAGAAACATCGATATATAATGACCATATTTTCATTTTTGTGGCGAATAAATAATTACTACAAAAATATAAATTATTTACAAACAGTGCATTATAGTATAAAATGATTTGGTTTATATTACTTCGTGAAAACATAAACAAAAAAAGTGTAAAGAAAATCAATGATTGAACCGGCGTCGCCCGATTGTAAAATAAATTACAAGAAACCAATGCGCCTACCCACTGAGCTAGCGGCACCAGCGGAAACTCTGACTGATTTAAGTTGTTATGATAAATTGTACAACTCCTTCATATATCGATATTCCAGTGATATTATGAGATTATACACGTTACTTTCTGTAGCTGGATACAATATATGTTTGCTATATATGTTTATTGGTGTAGATTATCTCCCGTTGGTTGCATTCGATATAATTATTCTGAAAACGAGCCCAAGCTCGACGAAACCTAGTCGACTTGTAGGCCCATTCGCATTCGTTGTTTTGAATAAAATTCGATTCATGTGGAACCGTAAAATAACTGCTTGTTCCTCTATGATGACTAGTGTTTGTATTACATCGGAATATTGCACAATAACTCATTCTGACACTCGTTTCGACCCAAAAGCTATACTTATAAACATGCTCTGAATGCATGGAAAGGGTCGGCCTGATGCGAGTTTGAGTCATAAGTGACGTCACATTTCGGCATCCCGAAAAGCGCGCTAAAAATATGTATATTCGAAAATGTCCGGACGCACAGCATAAAATGTGGAATTTCTAATTCATTGAATTTTTTGATTTTTTTTGGCTTGGTGGACGTGGAAATAGATAGCAGGATGTAATATAACATGAATTCAAGCAACAGGTGTTTTTATTCCCTTTAATAGTTATTTCTAAGTCTTTTACACTAGAATTTTATAACAGTACCCCTCATTATACATTGTACAACTTCGTTCCCGTGTCCTGTGTAGATGCATTTTCATTTCTCAAAATTAGAAATCTGCCATTTTCAGACCATTTGATCAACTTGTCTACATCATCTTGTAAATGTTGTTTGTCTCCATCGTGAGTAACCTTTTCTAAACACTTTTATATCATCTGCAAATTCCACCACCTTGCTTGTTATAGCATCATCCAAATCGATAATGTGTGTATATATATATATATATATATATATTAAGAATAATGTAGGTCCCAACAATGAGCCTTGTGGTACCCCATTCAAAACTGATTTCCAATTTGAACTCTCCCCTACCACTTCTGTCAATTAGTCATTTGTCTATGCAGTTAGTTATGCTGTCACCTATGCCATGGGTCTTTAGTTTAAGCAGTAGTCTTTGGTGTGGCATTTTAACAGTTTTCTGAAAATCTAAGTAGATAATGTCTGCTGGTGATCCTTTGTTTACCCACTTAGTAATGTCTTCCAAGAAATAACATATTCGTTACGCATGACCTTGCATTTACGAATCCATGTTGAGATGAGTTTATCAAGTTATGCTTAACAAGGAAATTCAGCAGGCGATCTTTAATTAACCATTCTAATTATCAAATCAAGTGACCTTCTTAATTAACCTTACTAATAATCAAGTAAATACTTTTGTCAGCCTAATCACGTGAATACTTCTGGCAGCCAACAGCGACAAAACCGACTGATCCCGGACAGATTTTGGTGCCGGGCTAAAATATTTAAATGCGTGTTTTACACTCGTTATTGCCCAATTTCTAACAACGCGAAACGCGACGCTCACGGAGGAGCGTGCATGTTATAACGATTTTTATAGCCGAAGAAGCACCCGAAATTTACTAATTATAGTAAATTAAAAAGAAACATCATCACTGGCGCCGCCATCATCATAAACAAACAATCTTTGGGACAAGCCGTCAGTTGCTAAAATCCGCCGGGGAAAAATGTTAGAAAATGTGAAAAAGATCGGGCCTACGACACTAACAAGTGTGACAGACATTTTCGAGACACCTGGCTGGCCCGATTCCTGTAAGAAGTAGCGTATGACCAGGGCCCAGGAGAATATGGCTCGACTGGTTGTGGTTGATGGACCTGGTGATAGTGAGAACCAAGGAGAGGAAGACATGAACCACGTGGAAACCAGTGCTGCTGCTGGCCCAAGAGAAGGAGTTGACGCAGACGGTCGTGATGATGACAGAGACATGTCTGATATTAATTAAGCATATTCTGACTCTTTAAGTTATTATATCATTGCAGTTGCCGCTGACAATGACTGCGATTCTTAGTGATCTTTGCTAAGAGAAGGCTCATGAATGGTCGGCTGCCAGTGCGTAGCGTCTGTTTCAATTAAAGTAAAATTAAGCACAATTTCCCAAATATATGTTTCGTAATTATTTTAAAATTTTATTTAAATTTCTTTTTATCGATGTTCTTGTTTCCAATATGGACGCAATGCTTGTCTGAAATAAAAACATTATTATATTATTATTATATTAAATAAGTCTGAAACCATTTACCCAAAACAATAACAGTCTGCTGAGACACAAAATCGCGTTGTATGGAAAACACTTATCTGACACATGTATTAAATGATTATCAGCTGACAATACAACCGAACATTTATTTCAATATTGTTTAGCAGGCCACGGGTAACTTGATAAAATGCGGACCGGTCACTTTGCTGCTGGACCAGCAACAGAAACCTTTTGAAGTTGTTGGTCCGGCTGACCGACGTATTTTGGTGATAACGGTCGAACGCTGAATTGTACACTCACACACAACACACGCACACGCACACACACACACACTTTGAAAGATAGTATTTGCATTAATTATTATGAATAACAGTTGTGCTGCGTTGAGAAAAAAAGATCATAATGAGGCCTACACTCTAATCCAGCGTTGGCTTAACTGGGTGACTGGTGGATTACAGGTGCCTGTTAGTTGTTTCCCTGAATGGCCTGCCATACACGATCAGCATCATACGTAACGCACTTCAGCCGCGAGCGTAATAAAGTACTTTGTGTGACAGCACGATGCTGTAGTCTCTCACGTCTGTCACGTAATCACTTGATACGGTGAAACGGTATGTTTTAATTAAAAAGTTAATAATAAAATAGCACTATTTATCTGTACAGTAGTCCCCTTGTTGATAGGCCCGTCATCAACGGCCACCCGCCAACAGCAGCCAGATTTATGTTGCAGTAACTGTGTTATCATTAAAACACCGCGTCTACAGCGGACGACCGCCTAAAGCGACCAGCGGCCGGCTTTTTAGGCCATTATGTCACTATGCAGCGACCTCTTGGCGGTCAAAATCCGCTGTCTAGTCGTTTTTAGCAATATTGTTTAAGAGTGAGTTATTGTAGTTAAGGCGACTGCTAATTCGAATTACTGATATTGTCGTAGCTGTAGATAAAGTCAAATGACGTCGAATTCGATGCATGTATATACAATAAATACACTCTGAAGCATGCAAACCTTCAGAGATGATCTGGTGAAATCTAATTTAATTTTAATTAATTCACAAATGACCACGACAATATATCGATATAATAACTGCACATACGCGCAGTTTCCAGTTGGCGTCAGCATTCACGATCCATGCATATGGCATGCTCATGAATATTTGGTACTGTCCGTCAGACTTCGGTTACCTCCGCTGAGTTTAAACAAAAATATACAGCTGCTATTTATGCCATGATGGTTATGCTGGGTACGGTGGGTCTCCTGTAGACGTCTGAAGTGGTATTTTATCAGGGAGGCCATATGGTGGGGTAGGATTTCTATGGAAAAGCTCCCTTGATAAATACATTACCATAATGGATCATTGCTATGGCTGGCTTTGCGGCATAAACTATGTTTGGGCAATTAAGAGTATTATTTATTAAATGTATACTTACCGTACGAATGTGAAGAAAATCGGGACAGGTTTAATGCTTATACAAATTATAGTGTATGTCTAAAATTGCTATGTACATTGGTATTATTAATAGCTCATGTATAACAATTGTCGGTCATTTTAATGCGGATATTTCTAAGAAATCAGTTTTTGGAGACATCTTTCTTGAGAATGAATTAGTTGACAATGTCAAGATATGTGAGCCACTGGGGAGTAGCGATCACAACCAGATACATTTTACCATCAAAGTAAAATCAGAAAGGAATAGTAAAAAGCAGTATAGGAGAAATTTCCACAAAGGAAGGTATAAGGACATGAGGAAATATATAGCAAAGATAGACTGGAATAACACACTGAAAAATAAGACGGCAACAGAATGCTGGAATGTATTAAAGAGTGAAATTAAATGCATAAATTTGTACCCTTCAAAAAACAAGGAAAACGGTACTGGAAATGATGAAGACTACAACAGTTATAAAGAAGCACTTAACCAAGCTACAGCTGAAATTAGAAATTCAAAGAGAAGCTATGAACAACAATTAGCTAGTAATATAAAACATGACAGCAAGAGTTTGTATGCGTATGTTCGAAGCAAACAGAAAGTGCAAGATAAAGTCGGTCCTCTAGAAGATAGTGCTGGAAATATAATATCAGAGGGATTCTTAATGGCAGAAGACCTGAATGAGTACTTTAGTTCAGTGTTTACCAGGGAAGATATTAGTTCACTGCCAGTACCAGAGGCTAAGTTCAAGGGGGCAGATTCAGACTATTTAGGACAATTAATTGTAACCCCGGAAATGGTAGGAAAGAAAATAAGGGCTATGAAGGATAATAAATCACCTGGAGTGGATGGTCTTCCACCCAAACTACTATTGGAAATTGTAGAACAAATTAGCATACCGCTTGCAACAGTTTTCAATTTGTCATTAGAAGAGGGAGTGGTTCCTTTAGAATGGAAAGAAGCAAACATTATACCGTTATTCAAAAAAGGTTCGAGAAACAAGTCAGAGAACTATAGACCAGTGAGTTTAACATCAGTGATTTGTAAATTGTTAGAAAGACTAATTAAAGATCACATGGTGGATTTTCTTGTTAAACAAAACTTGATAAACCCATCTCAACATGGTTTTTTTAAAGCGAGGTCATGCTTAACAAATATGTTATGTTTTTTGGAAGACATCACTAAGTGGGTAGATGAGGGATCACCAGTAGATATCGTCTACTTAGATTTTCAAAAAGCTTTCGACAAAGTACCACATCAAAGATTACTGCTTAAACTAAAGGCCCACGGCATAGGAAATGGTATAATAAACTGGATAGAACAATGGCTGATTGACAGAAGACAACGTGTAGTAGTTGATGGGGAGGCTTCAAACTGGAAATCGGTATTGAGTGGGGTACCACAGGGATCAGTATTAGGTCCTATATTATTCTTAATATATATCAACGATTTGGATGATGAAATAACAAGCAAGGTGTTGAAATTTGCGGATGATGCAAAAGTGTTTAGAAGGATTAAAAGTGATGGAGATAGACAGCATTTACAAGATGATCTTGACAGGTTGATCAAATGGTCTGAAAAGTGGCAAATGCTGTTCAATTTAATGTAAATGCCTCCACACAGGACATGGGAACGAAGAAGTAGAATATACAATGGGGGGTACTGTACTTGGTACTACTGTAAAAGAAAAGGACTTAGGGTTAACCATTAGTGCTGATATGAAGGTTTCAGAGCAGTGCAGAATTGCAGCTTCAAAGGGAAATCAAATCCTTGGATTAATTAGGCGAAACATAACGTATAAGGAAAAAGAGCTAATAATACCGCTGTACAAAACAAAAGTTAGGCCTCATTTAGAATATTGTATTCAAGCGTGGAGGCCATATCGCAGGAAGGACATAGATATGCTAGAAAGAGTACAGAGGAGGGCAACTAAAATGATACCAAAACTGAGGGATCTTAGTTACGAAATACGCCTAAAAAAATGCGGTTTAATAACACTAGAGACCAGGAGATTGAGAGGAGATCAGATAGAAGTGTTTAAAATATTGAAGGGTTATGAAAATATTGATAGAAATATTTTTTTGTCAGTTAAGAAAGATAGAAGGACTAGAGGACATGAACTTACATTGGCAAAGGAGCAGAGTAGATTGGATATAAGAAAGTTTTCATTTTCACAAAGGACTGTAAATGAATGGAACAGATTACCTGCTGATTGTGTGGGTGCTAGTAGCGTGAATATGTTTAAAAATAAAATCGACACATACCTCAGACGGGCGGGATACACATAGATAAAAGGGTCGGACTCTCGATAAGCCAAAGGGCTTCCTTGTCCACCTGCCACCTAGAGTTAATTCTCTGGGTGGCAATCTTGTTAAATCTTGTTAAATCTAATATAGTTTGTCATAGCGCCCATTTCCCCCCTGGCGGCAGAAATTCGGGGTCCACGACCGACCGCGTTATAACGGGGCGCGTTATAACGAGGCGTGACTGTATATGGAGTTTCCACTTCCAGATGCATGTCCAAGTTCAAGTAAGTGTTGCTAGTTTCGACTCCTTCGACTCGAAACCAAATTCGAAATAGTTCGCAGTTTGTTTATTAATTTCAACAAAACGAAGTAGCACAAGTGCACCAACGAATTAGGATATTATAGTGGATACTTGATAGCTTTGCTTTTTCAGGAAATTAGTCAGAAAAGCGAGGAGCATAACATCAAACTGATATTGCAGCTTTAATACTTACACTCGATTTTGTGACAATGTTTTCTATAAAAAGAACACGTTTGCCTATCAATGGCACGTATTTCCTATTGTTGCCGTTTCTGCCGGACAGAAATCAAACCACTACCCGAAAAAGGCCATAGGCCATATCTCTGTAAGTACTGATCATATCTTAACCAAATTTGGAATACTGATTAGTTGAATGAATATAATTTGATACGTATAATATGGGTTCATTTGCTTTTGTATTGCCATGGCAGTGAACGTTTCTAGTGCGACAAAGGTTGCATGTTTTCTTTAAAATTATTCTGAGCTAACAACTGTATGTGTGATCATGCAATTGTCAAAAAGTATTAACTAGACTGCTCATCTGTCAGATAAAATGGTTCTGGGCAAGGATATCTGAGTGCAATGACTTTTGTGAGATGGGACTTTATGTTTGAGCATTTTTCAAGGCGTCTTGAAAAATGCTAAAACCTGAAGAACAATCAGTGAAGTCAGATATCCTTGCCCAAATATGGAAACAAATACTAAGTAAAAAAATTACAATAACAATTTCCATAACGTCCACAAAATACAAAACAAATCATTATGGGATGGGAGACTCCATACTATTACCTTTAATAATATTCACTTAAAAACAGCCTCCCCCATGCATGACATAGACTGACTGACGCTCACGCTTCATAGACGAGACTGACTTCACTGACGGTTTTATATACATATTAGATGGATGTACATGTTGCTTTAACTGAATTGTACACGTTATAGTACGAATAAATATTATTATTGACATTATCTTGACAGTTTACGAAACATTAATTATCGCTCACACACAGAACCAACCTACCTGACAATCAGTTCGCGGTTTCTGTCAGACTGCTTGGCACTTCGTTTCTTTAGTTCATACTTCAGTTCTTTTAAATTCCAACTTTGATAAGACGTAGCTCATAACGTGGTTGAACAAAGTTCGATATAAGTACTCTGTACACTGCGTCGTGGTGCTGGTAATTGACAGCACAAGGCCTGACTTGCAAGGGATACTTCAGTATTTGCAAGTTGGTGTAGTTCGCTAGGGGCAGCATAACTGAGCTAGATCAAAGAGTGCATTTTTGAGCAGAACATTTGTTGCCAAACGTATTCGGGTAGATTTTTTGTCGCAACTAATTTGACCAAACATATTTAACCAAATGGCATTTTAATTAATTATTTGATAAAAAATCTTGCACAATGACATGGATAATCGAAAGTCAGAATTCGACAATGTCGGCGTAAATGGATAATCGAAAGTCAGAATTCGACAATGTAGCATTGTGGCCCTAATATCGTTCCATAGATTTAACAAGATTTAACAAGATTGCCATCCAGAGAATTAACTCTAGATGGCAGGTGGACAAGGAAGCCCTTTGGCTTATCGAGAGTCCAACCCTTTTATTTACATATATCCAGCCCTTCTGAGGTATGTGTCGATTTTATTTTTAAACATATTCACACTACTAGCACCCACACAATCATCAGATAATCTGTTCCATTCATTCACAGTCCTTTGTGAAAATGAGAACTTTCTCACGTCTAATCTACACTGGCTTCGAGTAGCTGCTTCTTCTGTTTGCATATGTCTGGTTGTTGTATTTCCCCCCTGTCGTCTTCTTTCCTGTCACATTCTCTTCCGATCCATTCTTTCCTGTCGCTCTTTCTCTTGTCACCTTTCCTCTTGTCAGCGTCTCTTTTATCGACTTCTCTTCTATCACATTTGCTCTCACTTCCTTTCGTCCCTTCATCTTTCCCCCATCTCATTTTCTTCTTTCCTCTCCCGTCCCATCTTCCCTCCCTCCTTCTCTACGGTCACTTTTTCCCCAGTCACATTCACGCTTGTCACGTTTTCTGTCGTCGATTTTCCAATTTGTTCCCCTCCAATCACCTTCCCTCCTCTCAATCTCCTTTCCTCATTTTTCTTGCCACTGTTATTCTTCAGTCTTGCAGTATTCTCACCTCTCTCCCTGTCGTCTCTCTCCATTCGATCTGTCTCCTTTCTAATTCCCATCTCCATTCCCTTCACAATATCTGTCAACCTAACTATCTCCTTCTGCAGACACTCCACCTTCCAACACCCAATGCACTGAAACGTGAATCCTTCCTCCATGGTTTCTGCCCATGACTTCCCACAGCCAGACAATGCAAAATCTACCCAGCTGTGGCAGTGATCGCACACAAAGTGTCGCTTTGCCTTGACTTGCCGCTTGCAAGGCGCAATATCCCTATCAGAATTTATTTAATATATTAATTAACTTAGTCTTTATAAAGACTGTTTCCTGTGTACTACAGCACACTTTATGTTACGTCCCTTAGCAAAAAAAATATAGATTTTCTATAGAAAACTACAGGATTTTTGCGCATAGTTTTCTATAGAAAACTATAGATTTTCTATAGAAAACTACAGGATTTTTACGCAGTTTTCTATAGAAAACTGTAGGAAATTGTCTATAGAAAACTACAGGATTTTTGCGCAGATTTCTATAGAAAACTACAGGATTTTTGCGCAGGTTTCTATAGAAAACTACAGGATTTTTGCGCAGTTTAAACTATAGGAAATTTTCTATAGAAAAGTACAGGATTTTAGCGCAGTTTTCTATAGAAAACTATAGGAAATTTTCTATAAAAAAGTACAGGATTTTAGCGCAGTTTTCTATAGAAAACTATAGGAAATTTTCTATAGAAAAGTACAGGATTTTTGCGCAGTTTTCTGTAGAAAACAACAGGAAATTTTCTATAGAAAACTACAGGATTTTTGCGCAGTTTTCTATAGAAAACTACAGGAAATTTTCTATAGAAAACTATAGGGAATTTTCTATAGAAAACCACAGGAATTTTGCAGTTTTCCATAGAAAACTATAGGAAATTTTCTATAGAAAACTACAGGATTTTTGCGGTTTTCTATAGAAAACTATAGGAAATTTTCTATAGAAAACTACAGGATTTTTGTGGTTTTCTACAGAAAACTACACGACATTTTATATAGTTTTTTTTACAGAATATTCTATAGAAATTTGTCTATAGAAAACTATAGGAAATATCCTATAGTATTTTCTATGGAATATTTCCTGTAGGATATATCCTACAGAATATATCCTGTAGAAAATATTCTGTAAGACATACTCATTAACAGAGGTGCACGTTAATCTTCAAATATTTGTATTATATTATATATTCAAATACATTAATCATACAGGCAATCTATAGTAATATCCAAGCATATTGAATGACCAAATAAAACAAATACAAAATAAAGTCTATTGAGCATACATGTACATAAATGCAAGCAATGCTAATAATGACACAAATCATTTCTCAAATCCTTATGTATACATTATAATATAATATGAACAATTAAGTATATGATAAATACAACAAATAGACTACTGAGCATAGATGTCAAGAAATTAATCCTTAAATACTTGTGAACAGTAATGAGCCATTATCTGAAATAGCACAGACTACATGTCACAATGACATTCACAACAGGGATAGCAAGAAAAATATTGTTGGAAACATTAAATGTGTTACTGCTAAAATACACATCAAGCAACACCAATGTAGGAAAAAAATTAAACATTGTAATACTTGTTTTACTTACATAGGCATTGGAACCTGCCGGGGGGCTTAGTCCCTAATATTTGTTGATTAGGAGCTTAGCTCCTCAACATTTAGGAAGGGGTGTGCTGTTTGTGGTGTATGGGGGCTGGAGATAGGATTACCCCTAAATATTGCGGAATGGGGGGTGCTTATTTAGGTTTTCAGAGTGCCTTAGGGTGTTTTTTTCAGCGAGCCTCAAGGGGGTGCAGATCGAGATGTCTGGAGAACCTCAAGGTGAGTTTTTTTGGAACGCCCCCTTCCCTGTTCCAATGCCAGTGACTTGATATACACTGTACTCGGGTATACTACCATGGTATTTTGAAACAGGTACAACATGGTATTTTCATACATGGTACAAACACCAAAGATTACCAGCCAGTAAGTGACATCTCATGTCATTTTGTACATAACATCGTCAAATTATGTTGATAAACAACATATCTCAATATAACATTTGCCATTATTTTTGCTATTGGCGGTTTTGTAAAAAGAATTCCGAAAAGTACCTTTAATACATATTTGTATTGAAATATATACTTTTTCATTTTATCATATTTTAATCCTTCAAGATTATTTGTATTTAAATACATGTCAATGAATTTGACCCATATCCGCTGGTATACTACCACGGTAACTTGAAACAGGTACAACATGATATTCCATTTGATATTGACAAAGAGAGCAAGGAAAACTCTAAGCAAGATGGGCTGTTTCTCAACACTTCTAGAATGTTAGATTGGAAACTGTTGTTGGGTCAGTCATTCTGACTGAACATAATTGGCATGGTTGAATGATTTTCTTCCATTACTTGGAACGTGGCATACCACACTGTATTTATACACTCATGCATTATTACTAGTGCATAACAATAGTATATATAGGAAGGGTTTAAGGGTAAAATACAATAAACGTCATGCAGCTCTGGTGACATATTTGCCTAGGCAAAATTGCAGAATTTAAATGTACAGTAGAACCTGTCTTGAGTGACCGCCACTTCAGCCTAGCAAAAGTGGTCTTTCAAGACGGGTGGTCGCCCATGACAGGTCAATAAACATTGAAAATATGGTCAATTTCAAGAGGAACCGAGAAAGCAGGTGGTTATCCAAGACAGGTTGTACGGTAAAAAAAATAGTTTGGGTCTAGATATCGGTCATTGTGATTTTGTAGTATTGAGATATTCAATATCATGTCAATTTTAAGATGATATTTACACTATTGTGCTTTGCCCTGAAACCTTACACATGTACCATATTTATTGGTCAAATAAATTGATTCCGAGTTCTGTATTGCAATATACAGTATAATTGTACAGGGTATGTTATCATAATATTCAATAATTCAGAATGCATACACACAAACACTATACCACTTATATTGGTATCACAGCTGTCAGAATGGACAAATCTTGCTTTTGGACATCAGTGATGACACCAACCTGAAATAAATGGAACAGAACACAATAAAAATACAATATGTGTGGCTTATATCATACATAAATCTAAAAAATGGAACATTTTGACAAATACTTATTATTCAGCAAAGTCCTATTACAATGTTGCACTGTGGTTTTATCTCATAATATCCTCATCTACATGCCCAACAGGTAGTAAGTCCACTACAGGATGGACTAAAATTAGCTCATTTATCCCATGTGTGGGATCTTTTACTTCCTCTGGCAGATAACAGTTAGAAGGGACCAATGGCCTAGTGTATTTTCCAAGAGAACAAAATTTCCCAAGTTTTTTTAAACTGGCCGATATTTGGATTCGACTCCAGTCCCCTCGACCGGTGCTTTACCACTTGGCCACCGGTTCCCATTATCGGCAGTAGCCGGTAACCATATAATTTTTTAACAAGTAGGTCTAATACTGTGACAGTAATCTACCTTTATGTATATCACTATTATCAGGATTAGTAACATTAACAAACAGACAACTAAATTGTTAATATTGTTATTATGAATCAAAATAAATAGTTATTTAAATCATTGGCATTGCCATTAGGCATTACATACATTAGTATAGACTTGATGTCTATATCTAAAAATGTTAATTATATACCTACAGGCTACACTAGCCCCTAGCTGGCTATGGCCTATGGCTATGCCTATGCATCACAAAAAAGGTAACAAGTTTGAACTTGAAACATACATATCATCGATCACATATTTGCATTCTATTGTCATTTAGTTTAGGGTATTTTTTTAACAGTCTGTGTTGCATTTTACTTGTTTTTATTATTCATTCACGTGGCCATGGCAATGCAGTTGGTTACTTAGTACGTACAACGAAATGAGCGACAATTGAGGCAAATCTACTCTAGTGGGTCGAGGCCACTTTACCATCTGGCTAAATGTAAAATAATTGATAAGAAAATAATGCTCGGTGTGTACCTCAAACAGTAATTGACATACACAAACAATATGGAGTGACGGAATGATCGATTTGGTATAGAAAACGAGGTAAAATCGTTGCATCGATGCAGGTTGGAATTGGCGGTTACGCAAACGGCTGTCTGTCTATAACTATTTCGTAATATTGTTAATAGTATTTTACTCTGTGGATCAAATAGTTATAAAAACAACACACAGCAATCTTTGGCAACGTCCTACCGTTTGTCTCGTGGCATGAATGGCCGAAATGTCTTCATTATAATGACTCTGTCCGCAATCTACCGACTTCGCGCTAGGTCGTCTCGCCTTCTTCTGTTTGAAATTAAACGTTACGCGACGAAATGACTCACGGGTAATAACATTATGGGATGCGGTAGCGGCGCTGCCGGATTCATAACAATAAGCTTAGCTGAATGTTTCGGTATAAAATAATACAGTAGCATCGTTTTAGTTTACAACAAACTGACATATATATATATATTTCTATGTAACATCCACCACATGTACATAACAAAAAAATACATACATGTTTCTAAAACAGTGGTTAAAAGTTTCCACAGAAACTAAAATAACATTTCTACAGAAAACTATAGATTATCTAAAAACTATAGAATTCTATAGAATATTCTATAGTTTTCTATAGAATCCTACAGAAAACTATAGGTTCTTTAAAAACTATAGCATATTCTATAGCATTCTATAAAATATTCTATAGAATTTTGTAGGAAATTAAGATTTCCATAGCCAATTTATAGTTTTCTATAGAATACTATAGAAAAACTATAGAATACTACAGAATACTATAGGAAATTTATAGTTTTCTATATAATTTTTTGATAAGGGGTATTTCAATTACACAGCCGACTATTTATTCTATCACGAACGCTAACATTACGGGTAGTGACCTAATTTAAATACAATCAATTACGTTACGTTAAGCTGCTTTATTTATTTATTTAGGTTTCGCCGCCAGATTATCGCCCTTGCTTAAAGTAAATAAAAACATTTATTGCTTGAATTCATGGTAAATCCGGACATTTTTGAATATGCATATTTTTGGCGCGCTTTTCGGGATGCCGAGATGTGACAACACTTATGACTCAAACTCGCATCAGGCCGACCCTTTCCATACATTCAGAGCATGTTTACAAGTATAGCTTTTGGGTCGAAACGAGCGTCAGAACGAGTTATTGTGCAATATTCCGACGTAATACAAACACTAGTGATCATAGAGGAATAAGCAGTTATCTTACGGTTCCACATGAATCGAATTTTATTCAAAACAACGAATGCGAATGGGCCAACAAGTCGACTAGGTTTCGCCGAGCTTGGTCTCGTTTTCAGAATAATTATATCGAATGCAACCAACGGGAGATAATCTACACCAATAAGCATACATAGCAAACATATATTGTATCCAGCTACATAAAGTAACATGTATAATTTCATAATATCACTAGAATATCGATATATGAAGGAGTTGTACAATTTATTATAACAACTTAAATCAGTCAATGAGTGTCCGCTGGTCCCACTAGCTCAGTGGGTTAGTGCGTTGGTTACTTGTTAATTATTTTACAATCGGGCGACGCCGGTTCAATCCTGACAGCATGCAAACCATTCATTTTCTTTACACTTTTTTGTTGATGTTTTCACGAAGTAATATAAAAAAAATCATTTTATACTATAATGCACTGTTGGTAAATAATTCTTATTTTTGTAGTAATTATTTATTCGCCACAAAAATTAAAATATGGTCATTATCTAACGATGTTTCTAAATTTTATTTATCGAAACAAATATAATGTAATGGATATATAATTTATTAATTGTAAATATATTGTACGGTAATATATTGTAATTATATATGTGAAAATAGATTGTGATGGGGTTAGAAACATCGTTACATATAATGACCATATTTTTATTTTTGTAGCGAATAAATAATTACTACAAAAATAAAAAAATATTTACAAACAGTGTATCATAGTATACTAAATGATTTGGTCTATATTACTTGAAACTTAAACAAAAAAGTGTAAAGAAAGTCAATAGTTTACATGCTGTCAGGATTAAACTGGCATCGTCCCGATTGTAAAATAAATGGCAAGAAACCAACGCGTCTACCAACTGAGATAGCGGCACCAACAGAAACTCCCTGACTGATTTAAGTTGTTATGATAAATTGTACAACTTCTGCTTCATATATCGATATTCTAGTGATATTATGAGATTATAGTTACTTTCTGTACATGAATACAATATATGTTTGCTATGTATGTTTATTTGTGTAGATTATCTCCCGTTGGTTGCATTCGATATAATTATTCTGAGAACGAGCCCAAGCTCGGCGAAATCTAGTCGACTTGTAGGCCCATTCGCATTCGTTGTTTTGAATAAAATTCGATTCATGTGGAACCGTAAGATAAATGTTTGTTCCTCTATGATCACTAGTGTTTGTATTACGTCGGAATATTGCACGATAACTCATTCTGACGGTCGTTTCGACCCAAAAGCTATCCTTGTAAACATGCTCTGAATGCATGGAAAGGGTCGGCCTGATGCGAGTGTGTGTCATAAGTGACGTCACGATACCACGTGATCGCCTAGCTCATTAAAATTTAATTTTCCGCAGGAATCGCTTCACAGACGGGCTTAAAATCGAATTTATGTTACAAAAGTATTTTTTTGTATTTGTTTAATGTTGTCAAATGTTACATACAATGTTAAACTTTGTGTACACATGAAAAAAGGATTTTAGCTAATGCCTTAGTTTTATTTCCTTTAATTTTAACAACAATGCTACCTAATCAAAATATCTAGCAACAACTGGCTTACTCAGATATTACCTTATGTAAGCAGTTTGGTGGTTGTTACTTTATCTCCTATATATTCTACCACATAATCAGGTTTGTTAAATCTTGTTTACAACTTATCGAAGGCTACCAGAGGCTAAGTTCATGGGGGTAGAATCAGACTATTTAAGACAATTAATTGTAACCCCAGAAATGGTAACTAAGAAAATTAGGGCTATGAAGGATAATAAATCACCTTGAGTGGATGGTATTCCACCCAAACTACTATTAGAAATTGTAGAACAAATTAGCATACCGCTTGCAACAGTTTTCAACTTGTCATTAGAAGAGGGAGTGGTTCCTTTAGAATGGAAAGAAGCAAACATTATGCCGTTATTTTAAAAAGGTTCGAGAAACAAGTCAAATAATTATAGACCAGTTAGTTTAACATCGGTGATTTGTAAATTATTAGAAAGACTAATTAAAGATCACATGGTAGATTTTCTTGTTAAACAAAACTTGATAAACCCATCTCAGCATGGGTTTCTAAAAGCGAGGTCATGCTTAACAAATACGTTATGTTTTTTGGAAGATATTACTAAGTGGGTAGATGATGGATCACCAGTAGATATCATCTACTTAGATTTTCAAAAAGCTTTCGACAAAGTGCCACATCAAAGATTACTGCTTAAACTAAAGGCCCATGGCATAGGAAATGGTATAATTAACTGGATAGAAAAATGGCTGATTGACAGAAGACAAAGGGTAGTTGTTGATGGGAAGACTTCAAACTGGAAATCAGTTTTGAGTGGGGTTCCACAGGGTTCAGTATTGGGACCTATATTTATTTTAATATATATAAACGATTTGGATGATGATATAGCTAGCAAGGTGTTGAAATTTGCAAATGATACAAAAGTGTTTAGAAGGATTAAAAGTGATGGAGATAGACAGCATTTACAAGATGATATTGACAGTTTGATCAAATGGTCTGAAAAGTGGCAAATGTTCAATTTTGGGAAATGTAAATGCCTTCACACAGGACATGGGAACGAATATGTATAATATACAATGGGGGGAACTGTACTAAGTACTACTGTAAAAGAAAAAGACTTAGGGCTGACAATTAGTGCTGACATGAAGGTTTCAGAGCAGTGTGGAATTGCAGCTTCGAAAGGAAATCAAATCCTTGGATTGATTAGGCGAAATATAGCATATAAAGAAAAAGAACTAATAATACCGCTGTACAAAACAATAGTTAGGCCTCATTTGGAATATTGTATACAAGTGTGGAGGCCATACCGCAAGAAGGACATAGATATGCTAGAAAGAGTACAGAGGAGAGCGACTAAAATGATACCAAAACTGAAGGATCTTAGTTATGAAAAACGCCTAAAAGAATGTGGTTTAACAACACTAGAGACCAGGAGATTGAGAGGAGATCAGATAGAAATGTTTAAAATATTGAATGGTTATGAAAATATTGATAGAAATATGTATTTTTTTCAGTTAAGAAAGACAGAAAGACTAGAGGACATGAAGTTACATTAGTAAAGGAGCAGTGTAGATTAGACGAAAGTTCTCATTTTCACAAAGGACTGTGAATGAATAGAACAGATTATCGGATGATTGTGTGGGTGCTAGTAGTGTGAATAAGTTTTAAAATAAAATCGACACATACTTCAGAAGGGCTGGATATATGTAGATAAAAGGGTTGGACTCTCGATAAGCCAAAGGGCTTCCTTGTCCATCTGCCATCTAGAGTTAATTCTCTGGATGGCAATCTTGTTGAATCTTGTTGAATCTAAGTTACCTTATTTACTCACTATACTAAGGTGTTCTAAAATACTTTAACTAACTAACTTTAAGCACAACTGCTACTCAATATATGTTTACTGCAATTTTATGAATGATATTAAGGCAAGAATAATACTTATCAATCAGTAACTCCACTTGTTTATCAACTTCTCTGTTCCACCAATTTCTACGATCTATCTCCTCCAAATATAGCCTCGAAGATTTAGCAATTGTTTAATCTGTATCATTTTCTGTAGTCGGATATTTGTATTCCCGTAATACGGCGGGTTTCCGTAATGCCGTAATCTGAGGTGAATTTCCGTAATAATTACGGAAAATCCGTAGTGATAGGCATCCCTGCTAGAGGTACCCGTGAACGTCAACTAAACTCCTAGTTCGTGCAGGAGGTCAAAGATAAACATTAAACAACTATGCGTGCCAAATCAAAGTTATAGCATTCGTAGGTATCTTAAAATGACCATCCATTCAACAGCCATATACAATTGAGGTGCCATCAGACTTTTCTCCAGCAGAGTAATTTTATGAAACTTATACAGTCTGCTGAGGAAATGAAAAAGCGAAGTAAAATCAAGGTTTCAATTTGAATATTTACTACAGGCTTTATGGGCATTTCTATAATTCGGGTGCATTTTGAATATTCATTTTCCACAAATCCGGTTTTTAAATAATCGCTGTGTTTTTTACTAATTGTTTAGCGTGGCGCTTACTATTGCCATCGCTGCAAGTTGGACAGTTCAAACATTGTAACTTTTACCCAAAAAAAATACTGGGCTACCCGTCTCCTCAATAAATGTCCACTCTGTTACTTCCATTCTAATGTAATTTTTTGTTTTTTTGTAGATACATTTAGGCGCAAATCCCAGTTATATTTGCTTCTAAGTTGTTTTAGCTAGCCCAAAATGAAATACTTTCTTACATTGACCAGCAGAAATCTTGTTATTGCATTGGTCGTGGGAGTCACCTTATAAAATTGTATAATATTGCATTGCTTTACTGCTTATAGCATTTGCATTTGTGGCTAGCATTCATCATAAACGCTTGTATGTGTTAAGAATAAAGAACGCTATTCATCTACGGTCGTAAGATGTGCACTTTTACACTTGCTGTGTTTATATGGTTGTCGTTAGTCACAGTAACCGAGGAGACATAGTGGACATGTTGTTCATATCACGCTATCCGACTACAATCACACGTGTAATAATTATGTCAAACAATGAACGTTTTTATTGGAAAACATGTCAACTATAGGCCACATCAATTGATGGCGATATCTGTGAATGGCCATGTAGGCTAGTTGCTATGATCTGAGGAAATGATTATGACAAGAGCTCGAGCTAGAAACAATTCATGCTGTCACCTGTTTCCATATCGAAGCATCGATACAGAAATGCCTGGAGGTGACTGGCTGTGGAGCAGGAATAACTGCTAATATAGCGTCTGGTCCATACCAACAGACATCATCACGCATAGGCCAATAAAAGCGGTTATCTCCTACGCGATGCATACATTTTACTTGCACGTCTGCGTTGTCGGTATCGACAACTATACCTGGGTATGGCGCCCCGTCATACGACACAACTACGTGGCTGTCTAATTCGAATGAACCCACGCCCATGGCAGTGCCGACTGTATCTTTGCTGGCTACCGGTAGGCCTAAGTCACGAAAAGTAAAGACAGTGGGAGCGAAACAATCACACATGGTATTTGCCTTACACATGCAACTCAGTTTGCGGTGGTACATGGTCATCGTGTCTGGTGCAATGCAAATCAACTGATGAATGGTCATGGTACCTGGCACTGGCACCAGATTATGCTTGGCCAGATGTTGTGTACGTTCTAGTATTGCATCTTTGCTGACTAGATACAGTGCGACGGAGGTGTGTGGCTGGAGCTTCTCGAACATCGTTACAGCGTCCGGGATGTCAGTTCCACGGAGGACGAGTCTATCTGCTAGACGTTTCACCGTCGCTCCGATACCATCTGGTGCGCCTTTTCCGTGGCCAGCTTCGGAGAAGTTCCACGTCCCTGGAAAACCAACAGACATTATAGCATGCACTGTTACAGACTTGTGACCAACAAAACTTAGGCGGTGGCGGCGGAGGCAGCGGAAGCAGCATGTACCAGTATATAGGCTAGTAGATGTAGTAGTAGACTATTAGTTATAATAAGCTGTGATTTATATAATTATATATTGTTAGTCTATATCAGCCTAATAGGAGAGTTACCGTAACATACCTAGCTTCATTTGCCGTTTAGAGAGCATGTCGAGAAAGAGGAAGAAGTTTCCCTTCTGGCGATATTGTGTTGTTGGCCCGTTGCTCATGAAGTGGATAGTGTCGATTTGTCGGTGTTTCTTTTGGATGTCATCCAAGATCTGATCCAGATGCGCCCATATACTTGCTGGATTGTGCTGTAGCGAGTCCGATATTGAACAGAATGATGTCGCTTTTTTCTCAGGTCCTCCCACGTAGTATATGCCTGTGTGCAGGGTGATTTGAACTTTCGAGGCTCCAAAATGCGCACTCTGGATCTCGCTCTCCATCTTTGCTATGTAGTTTTCTGCGAAATCGACATGAATGATGCACTCGGTTTCCTTGATATTCTGTTGCAACTTTCGACTGAATGCGAACTGGTGGTGGATGTTGAACGCGTGTTTCTTGTACCTTAGCAGAAGACTGCTGCACTCGCCTATTAAGTCGCTGACTGTCCCCTCGGATGTTGTTTTCACGGTCATTGTCACTTGCTTCATTTCTTTCGCAATCTCACGATTCTCTTTGACGGTTTTCCATGTTCGCCATGAAGTCATCTCATTGAGGTCGACGCTTGCTTTGAGTGGAATGTGGTCGTGCGGCTCCTGACATTGCGAGCAGCCTCCATGCATACATTTCTCACTTGTTTTGTCGCATGTCACCGCATTTAGCAATTGATCCACGTTCACGACGTCCAGGCTCAAGCACTTCAGGGCTTTTAGTTTGTCGACCACCAGCTTCAGGTTTTCGCATATTTTACACAAACAAGTCTGCCTATCACTCTCCTTCGGGATGACCACGTAGAAGGGACGCAGCTTACAGAACAATGCAAAACTGAGGGTGTGGTTCGGAAACTCCGCTTGGTATTTCGCATGCAGGTTCTGCAGGCTGTCGTTAAGTAACCGCTTCTGTTGCTTGTCCTTTCGGAGAGTGCACGTACTCCTCACCCCGGCGATTACTCTGCTGACGTCATCTCTTGTGAAGTAACGCACCACCCGCTCCTTCAGTCGCACTCCCAACGATGAAGATTTCTTCCTGATGAAGAGATTTTCGGTAGAGCAATGCCTGTATCGCCAACGTTTTGCTGAGAAGCCAAACGTCTCTTGCGCGTACTTCTGCATTCTGTACTGGCGTACCAGTGATCCTGTCAGTAGTCTCGCAAAGAGCTGCCTTTGACGCTCTTGTTTCGTCTCCATATAGCGCTGCTTGATCGAACCCACTAGCACGTTGTGAAATTCAAGACTTTTCCTAACCACCTTTGAAGTTGCGTGACGCACTAGATTACGAGTTCTGGTTCGTGGAGTGTCAGGCAACTTGTTTTTCCTCATTTCTCGCTGCCATCTCTTCTTGAAGCGTTCAGTCAATGTGCGCTGGACAGCTAGATTATGCTTAATTTTTGTAAGCTCTTTCCGCATGGCCTGTTTGTTTTGATTTCGGATCTTCCGCCCTCGTATGTGTTGTCTGGAAGGTTGAATCGCTGGAGACAGCAGTGATGGCGGTGATGACCGTGGCTCGACTGGAGTGGATGGCGGTGTCAAGTCAATCATAACTTGCTCTTCGTCGCGTTGTTTACGTGCATTCGCTTTTGAATTTTTCCAAATCTTCCGCGTCCTCTTTTTCTCTCTCTCACTCAGACTGTTCACCAATTTCTTTCTTTTATGCCAGCTTTCTCGTTCCTTCTGTAAAAACTCTGTCCGCCTTGCAGGGTCGGCATTTCTCTTTGCTCTATACCGCTATTGTTTCTCTGCGGAAGTCAATGGCATCTGGAACACAATACACAATACATTTACTATAGAACTATAATTAATTGCTGTGTATAGCGCATTGTCAGTAATCTGTTGCATTATGTTGGTTGATTGTTTTGGTGATATTACGATCTGCTACTCTACCTGCCTGAAATAGCCTATTATAATTATGTGATATAATTATAGCCTATATCATACAGTTTTAGTTATGCTATAAGTAGTATAGTATTTACATGTAATATGCAATGCTGTAACTGTTTTATTAGTTGTTTGATTGCAATTGTCCTCTCGGTTACTTATACTGTCCACTCGGTTGCTATTGATATAGTAACCGAGTGGAAAATTCCTGCATTTTCGCGGCTTACGGCATCCAATTTGTTTTCGCAGTTGCTGCAAATTTTGCTCACCATAAATGAGTAGCGTTGATATATCCGTGGATGAATTATGACATATATGATATCATTGTGCTCTATGAAAAGTGGTGTAACAGAGGGGACATGTTTAGCTGTCGGATGCTTACCTTTGCGTGCTTGAAAGCTGATGTGACCTCATCCGATGTATGACGAACGCCAAACTGGCTGCTACCGTAAACACATACAGTGCTGCCATCTGGTGATCAAGCTTTTAAGCAGATTGCAGATTGGCTCGATATCTATACTGGCTCTATATCTATACAGTAACCGAGTGGACACACATATTGAGGGACAACCATACTAATTGTTATTTTGGCAAATGTGTGCATCGTAATCGTCAAATTGTTGAAGCATTGTTTCAATCAGGTTTTTTGCAGTCGTTATAACCGATATTAGGTAACAACAATTTCGTTCAGAAATCAGTTATTATGATTCAACGACGTTAGAGTGTGCGTAGGGACACCTATTATGCAGCAGCTATTCTACTTACCATACAAATTATTGATAAAATGCCACATATTTGTACACAAACTATATATAACCTGTATTGGTGGATTAATCTAATCGTTTATTATTATATAATATATATCTTTACTTTTGATATTTGGTGCCTAAATTCCAATGTAATCATAGAGACATAAAATGTACCCAAATAATAGAAATGCCCTTATACAATGTAACAAAAGATTAAAAGCGCCCAATGCTATTACCTGTAACAGCCATTAATGGACGCATGGCAAATAACAGTATAATTTTTATGACAAAGATAATAAGAGAGCATGTTTAATGTTTCTTAAAGTACATACCAACAACATATTGGGTCAAACAACAACAGTTAACCACAAGATATATCCCTGGCCTAATGCATGAATCCAACTAGAACTGTTCAGTAGTCAAACAAGCGAAATCTTAGAGTTACATGAACTGAGCTAAATTTACGCAAATCAACATAAAGATATTAACTGAATGGCTACTATTCCTACTCACTCACATGTGGCATAATATCTTCACATGAGGCATACTATCTACTTTGGTAGAATGACGTTCTTTAGTTATAAAATAGATACCTCTGTTAATCATTTGTTAAGCAGACAACACACATTTTAGAACCAACGACACAGATCGATCAAAACCTTTGCGATCATGAAACCAACAGTCATTAGTACAAAAATACTTCTATTTCTTAGACAACTACACCATGATTTCAGTGTGAAACCTTCATAACAGCACTAATGGTTAACCCTAAGTACTTTTCTTTTACAGTAGTACTTAGTACAAACCCGCCAATGCATATCGTACGTCTTCGTTCCCTTGTCCTGTGTGGAAGCATTTACATTTCCCAACATTGAACAACATTTGCTATTTTTCAGACCATTTTATCAACCTGTCAAGATCATCTTGTAAATGCAGTCTATGTCCATCACGTTTTATCCTTCTAAACAATTTTGTATCATCCGCAAATGTCACCACCTTGCTTGTTATATCATCGTTCAAATCGTTGATATAGTTTAAGAATAATATAGGTCCCATTAGTGATCCCTGTGGTACCCCACTCAAAACTAATTTCCAGTTTGAAGCCTCCTCATCAACTATTACCCGTTGTCTTCTGTCAATCATCCATTTTCTATCCAGTTAATGAAACCATTTCCTATGCCATGGGCCTTTAGTTTAAGCAGTAATCTTTGATGTGGCACTTTGTCCAAAACTTTCTCAAAATCTAAATAAATATTTCTGACGAAAATTACGCGTACTTCGAACAATTTTAGCGCGATCACGATATGAAACCCTTTCGTGATTTTCTTATTTTTCTTACAACAATTGAGATGTCGTCGTTTCCTAGAAACTATCAAAACAGTTTTCTTTTTACAAATTGCGCCATATATATTTTTAAAGATGGTATTAGCATTCCCGGTCTAACCGTGACATTTATATTTGACCCATTACCACGTGACATTTATTTTAATATATTTAATCAAAAGGATACAGATTTACATGATATGTTAAAAAAGTCATCATAGGGGGCCCCTCTATGATATATCAACGCCATCACGAAGTCGACGTTACGTGTCTTCGAGAATCAGAAATAGGCGATTCAGCTCGCCACTGCATTCCTATTGTCGGCTACGACGCCAATGCATTATACCTTTGGGCCCTTTCACAAGATATGTCTACCGGATGTTATACGCGTCGTAGCCTGGAAAATAATTTTAAACCGAAAAAAATCGCGTATTTATGGTAAAATGGAACTTTAATGACTAAAGTGGGTAGCTCACGAGAACAATACATTCATAAGTCATACATTTAACGGAGAGGAGAAACGAATTGATGGATGGTGTGCCCAGACCCGCACCATTTATCAATTTCATTATAGCTATTTTCACGGTTGTCCTTGTAACATGGCGCACACCAACTCTGTCTACGGGAAGTCTATGGCCGATCTCCTATCAGAAACTAAAAAGACTACTACGTACTTGCGTAAATATGCCGAGGACGTCGACATGAGGGAATGTCAGTGGAAAGAAAATTCGAAAGAAATTATGATGTAAGAAATTTTCTTAATTCAAAATTTCCTCACAGTTATCAGAAGTGGGTAATGACCCGAGATAAAGTTTTGCAAAATGTAGTTGAAGGTCGCCTATTTGGCATGGTAGAGTGCGACATTTTCGTTTCGTTGAAGTGTATTTTGGTGAAATGCAACCCGTTTTCAAAAAACATTAACATCACCCGTAACGACATCGGACCCTACATGCGAGCTTACGCTGAAGAGCACAATTATTATCTATTCTTCGGTGTACCCTGGTGGCTTCGTATTTTATTTAAACAATTATTCTAGGTACGCCTTTGTTGAAATGGTACTTGAAACACGGACTCACGTTCATCAAATTTTAGAATACGAACCCAGTCCGTGTCTTTCGCTGATGCCGTCTCGGATGCACGCCGCGAAAGTGACGTGCACCCGGACAAGGCCATTATTGGCGACACAGTGAAACTTCTTGGGAAAAGTTGGTATGCTAAATGTATAAACAATAAGGATTTCCACCGAAATATTATATTTTGTAATGGTAAAACGGCGAGCCAAGGAATTAACAGTCATCGTTTTCCCTAGCTAGACCCAATTACGGAATCGGTGTACCAATTAACAATGAACAATAAATCCATTAAATACGACGTCCCTCTTCAAATTGGTTTTATAATTTACCAGTACGCGAAATTGATAATGCTGGAATGTTATTATAATTTTATAGAGTGCCCTGTCTTCCCATATTGCGAGATTGATACGGATTCCTCATATTTGAGTCTAGCGTTTTCTTGTTTAGACGATTGTGTTGCAACACCTAAACGAAATTAATTCTTTTTAGACATGACTAGATGGTTTCCTGCTGTTTTTCTGTGACGCGCACGCGACCGATTACTTGAATAGTCGGTTGGAAGGGAAATAACGGGTGCCTTCGGAATCGCGTTGCGTTGCGCGTGCGCGTCACGACAAACGGGCACCTGGCGTATTCAGGTCGAATACGATGGTAAAGGTTTCATCGGGTTGTGTAGTAAAACATATTATTGTTTTGGAGATACGGAAAAATTCAGCACAAAAGGTCTCAATAAGAGACACAACGAAATTGACAAAGACACATTATTGAAAGTACTTGAAACCAATAAGAGTGGGGTTGGGAAAAATCGAGGGTATCGTGAAAGAGATGCTTCACTTTTTACTTATATTCAAGAGACTTTCTGCATTAACTTATTTTTATTCCAAAAGACCAGTACATGGAATCTCTACCTCTCCATGTCTGGTGTAATAGACACGCAAGTAAATCTTCCTGTGAGCTACTTCTCCCAGTGTAACATACAATCTTGGTGTAACCGTGATCAGGTATGATGTTTATCGACCACCGACTCCTGTTCGGCAATTAATAAAGAGTGTACATTTCACATTTGTATCGGTACACTCGTGGTATGGTAACCGTGATGAGGTATTATGTTTATGGACTCCTATTTTGTCAATTATTAAAGAGTGTATTTATACACACGTCACTGTTGCATCACCTTGGTGTGCTTTTTAAGTGGGACATTGATGAAAATAAACGAAGTATTTTGTATACTTAAATTGCTGCAGAAGATTATAGCATACTGTCTACCAGTGACTGTATAACATATGGTGTCAATTTGTATAGTTAAGGTTTACAGGATTTTATAATATTGACACTTTTTCTTGGGTGTCTGACAGCAAGAATATATGTGTTGTAATTGTTTGTGACACGTTCTCTTGGGTGTCTGAAAAAAATTGATGTAACATATGGAATCAATTTCTATATAGTTAAGGTTTATAAGATTTTATAATATTGACACTTTCTCTTGAGTGTCTGACAAAATGTGTAACATATGGAGTCAGTTTATATATAGTTAAGTTGTACAAGATTTTATAATATTGACACTTTCTCTTGGGTGTCTGACAAACTGTATAATATATGGAGTTAATTTGTATATAGTTAAGTTTTACAAGATTTTATAATATTGACACTTTCTCTGAATAAAATTTCATAAACGCACATATGGTATCGACTTTTTTAATGCTTAATTAAGACAATAGAAGAACGTGCATGTAAACATTACATGCCACTCTTTACAAAGTCAAAAACACGACAGTCATTGTTCACTAAGTTTTTCCCGAAAGTGTTCAAAACGTCTTCATGGGTACGCTTCGACATCGATGCCACAAGCACTCGACACAGCGCAAGTTAATTGCCAATAATCATCCACACACGTTAGACAGCGGGCTCAGAAGTGTTCTCTTGTTGAAAATCCAAGTCGCACACTTGCTCTGCAGGAAACCCACGAATTCGGCGTGTCGAAATAGCAAATCGTAGGAATCGAAATATTCTCCACGTCCGTCTGTTGCAATAAACATGCAGATTCTGTATTGACCCGGTTCATCGTTCGAATGAGAGGCACACGAAAGCTGCACACGAAAGCTGCCAGGTAAGTCGTCATATGAGTAATGGGTAACCCGTCTTTAGGTAGAACGCCTCGAACAATGGTCCTAGTGTAAGCATCTGCCACAAGGAGGCGTTCTATCTGTGCCGTATCCATCAGTAACCATAGACGACATTTCTGTTGCTGTCAATCTCCAAAACCGTCTCGAATTCTCCGTAGATGACGTTTATCGTCTGGTCGAGGGGTTGATTAAAATAAATGCATCTCGTCTCGTAGGTTGCCTTTATGTACCAAATTGAAATGGGGACCGTCGCAACAATCTGGTGTGATATCAAACGCAAACAGGGTGTATCCTTTGCCAAACTCATCCCGACTAATGTTGTTTCCCTCGTCTTGAAACATTTTTCTCGTTCCAGCAAATAGATTACTGTAACTTCTCATGTAGGCACCATCGTCGAAATTAGGCTGGAGTGGTTTCGCCGGACTTGTTGCCTATCGACGTACAATGCAAGAAAGTTCAAATTGTTGTGTTTTACGTGTAACAAATTCTTGGCGAATGCTCCATTGTAAACGTCGATGTATATGCAACACAAGACTATTCTCTTGGGTAAGACACCCAATTAAACGTTTTTGTGAGTGTGCGACATAGCACCTTGCGATATGGAAAACACCTTGCAATCGACTCTTCGCAACGGTTACATGGCCGTTCCCTTTTGTGGCGCTTTGATGTGACCCATCTGTACAACAGCATTCAGTTTAGCTTTTCGAGCAACCAAAATTGCTTCGACTATGCGCACTTTGTAATCAACATTGTTATGACCAGCAGCCATGAGTGAAAAGCATCCTTGCCCTGTACTAGTCGAATTAGCCGTTCAATAGATAGGGGGTCTTGGAAGAATAGGTCGATGTGTAGACGACTCATCATGTCGACGATTCGACTACGGGTAATAAAGGTCTTTCTTTTTTGCAGACCCTTGTTTGCATCGTCGGTGGCATCCTTGTGTTCAGCCGTATCTTTGTACCACAAGGCACTAGTCAGTTAACTCTTTTTTGCTTCTGCTCCGTGACTCAGTAAATGTTCTATGTACGCACGGTAAGGCTATGTATTCGTGGAAGGTGTGACAAGGGTACGGTTCAAAGACACGTCAACTTGACTAAACAGAGAATGCATCCAATTGTTTAATGGCCCAACAGGTGCAGCTTGATCGATGTCGTTCCGGTTTCCATTGATTACTCGTGCTCTCACCAACAGGTAGGTATTGGCCACGTCCAGGTAATCGTCTCCCGCTCCGGGTAATAAGAATTCGATAGGACCATCCGTACCTATCGAGGCGAAAGGTCGATGCTCGAACCATTGTGCCTGTTTAATGTTCGTTTGTGTCGTAGGTAAATTAAACAGGTCCAATTCGCTTTTGACTCTTTCACACGAGAACTGGTGGACAAAAGCCATGTCTAGCCGAAAATATCGTCTCGATGCGTCTTCTGTCGTTTGCATCTCTTGGCGACACTGGTTCGTATTCTCGTCGGCTTGCATTTTATAGTGCGAGGAGCGTTGCGTATTCCCGGAGGCCCACTGCTTCCTAACACACTACTGATCATACCCTTTCCTGGTTTTTTCACACGCCTCTTAGCAGATTCTTTAATGCTATGTCCAGACAGCTCATCGCCGGCCACGCCCATACCTGTATTTAACGCACATTTTCTCAGTTTTCCTAAAGCGAGTGCGTCTCCTTTTATGAGTGGCGTAGCACATCGAATGAGACCACCGAATAAACTACCTAGACCGTGACCTCGTTGTACTCTTGCCCCAACAAACACGGGCAATCCGTCACCGACTTGTCGGACGTAATAATCTCCGTAGGAATGATTACGACTCACGTTTCAAAAAACTATAGCTTGCGTCGTCAAAAATGTTGTGTCGCCGTCACTCTACCACGCTCGAATGGTACGCGACGTCCCGTATCGTCTATTATATATCGATCTCGGTAGTCGTAAATTCTTTGTGCAAGACGGGAACATATTGTACATTGTCGACACTTTTTGACACCACTTTTCCACGTTTTCCTTCTATCGGTACAACCCTCAAAAGATGGACGACGCTATCTCCGACCAGACGTGGTTCCACAACGTTGGTGTAGACGTACAGTGAATAAACCCCAGCGCCATGTCTACCAAAGATTCGGCTTCTATCATCGTGGTGAAACATTCTTCTTCTCTTTTATCTGCTTCTGGACTGCGGTAAATTTCACGGCTTAAGCCTAATAAACGCTCTAGGTTCAACCAATACATGGTGAATGAGGTGTTTTGTATCATGTGTATAGTTTTTGTGTGATATCAATGTAGCTCAGTTTTATCTTCTTTTCTTTTAACGCTGTTCTTAAGCTTCTGTTCATTGCACGCACGGGAGTTTCGGGACTACCGTAGTAGCTGCCTCGATATTCAGCATACAAAGCACACCGTTAACAAAGACATCAAAATATTTATTCTTTCCTCTCACGTTGTACCAACTGTGCGGATATTGAATCTCGACCAATCCGCACTCCCAGTGACCGACTAAACTAATGTGTTGCGGCAAAGCCGTGACATAGCCGGTAAAGGCTTTGTCGGAATGTAGCTTCATTGACGAGTTGCTGGGCAATGTCAGGTAAAAGTCATACAACATGATCACCGTGTTTCATAGACGGATTTGGTAACATGTATCCCAGGCAACTGCTCAAAAAAGCCGTCCACATATTAAAGTTTTCGTCTAATTTAGTCAGGTTGTAGATACTGACCAACATAACGGTATATAGTATGACAATTTGGCACAAGAAGACGATTTCCGATTTCGGGCACGAATTTCCAAACAATACACAACGTCTGCTGTTATTTTCGGTATCTTCGAGCTCCTTGTTATCGAATCGAACGTCCGTCATATCTTCCATGACACGAATGACAACTCGACCGGTGTCTTTATACGCGACGAGCGATGATTTATCCAACTAGCTTTTAAACGAGTTGGGATACCCTAGCCACTTGACCAGGACCTGTGGCATTCTTCCTCGCTTACGCTGCTGCAATACTTTCTTGATACGACAGAGTTTACATTTTGCCACAACCACTTTCTGTAATTCTTGTTCGTAAAATGTTTCCTCTACTGGCGAATCATGATCATCGACCAAACGATAAACGGGTTGGTCGGAACGATGCACTGCTTTGACGATAAATATCTCGTCACTCCAGTTGGGTAAGTAACCTTTTTTGAATTGTCTCTTGAATTTGCTGACACGTACGTGATCGCCCACTTTTAAACCTGGTTTGACTTTTCTGTATCCTTCATTTCCGTACAATCTTTGCCAAACCTCTTCTTGATTGATCACGTTCACTTCAGATGGCGCCATGCCAATATTCCTATGATAACTGTCGTTGTACGAATCAATTAGGTGGTGTAATACGTCTAGATGCTTTAACGTCTGGTTTTTCGTGAAATACCTCCCCACATACGCGTCTTCAGAGTACCATTAAATCGCTCGACGATACAAGCCTTGGTCTCTTCATTGTGTGTCATAAAATGGTGGATACCTTTCTCTTTCAGAAACTCTTGCAGTTCCTTATCCAAAAACTCTTCTCCTTTATCCATTTGCAATACCAGATGTCCGTCATTGTCCTTTAACAACCGTCAAAATGCTGTTGTGAGTGACGGCCCCAATTTGTTCTTCAAAGGAGTAGACCACCCTTTCTTGGAGAAGACGTCTATCACGGTCAAAATGAAAGTATGACCGTCGTTGTACCGTTTCAAACGTGAATTGTCTACCAGATCGGCTTGCCATTGTTGATTTATACCACCCGCTACAACACGTCGACGTCTGAAATTATATGTCACCGGTTTGTGTAGGGTGTAAGTGTCTTGTTTCGACAACCACCGTTTCACCTTTTTCGACGACACACGTGAAGCACGACGCAGGGCATCGACGCCTTTCGTTTAGTTTCGTGTCGTAGTAAATACGTTTCAAAGTATCGTGTGATGGCGTCGTCTTCTTACCTACGCGGGGAGACATGACGTAATAATGCTGCTGTCGTGTCGTGCAAGACTATTAATACGGTTCCCAACGCAAATGTTGCAAAGGTGTCGCCGAATGAGCAGCGCGCCGCGACGACGCCGGACGTCTGCGACGACACCGGACGTATGCGACGACGACTGTCTAGCGGACTGCTTTTTTCCTTTCACATGTCGTCGTCCACTGACGATGTCTGCATGTAAATCCAACGATCGGGGTTACTCACTTAGTCCATCGGCGTGTTCTCATCCTTGAGACTACGAGCGAAGGTTTTCCATCCCACCAGTTCAAACGACTTCCGTTTTCTTAGTACGTCATTCACGAGGTCAACGATGTTACTTCCGGGAATCGTCACATTTATGTACCCCGATCTTTCCACATTACGGCACCTTTCATTTTATTGAGGAGTCGTCGTGCTTTCTGCTTCATAGCTTTCGGCACGCTGTCGACGATTTCGTTTTCCAGCATTTCATTTTCGGTAGGAGATTGTACTATATTTTCGTCTTTGCTGGAAAATGTATCGATTGCTACACGCAGGGGTTCCTGCATACGTTTGTCGGAACGATCGTTGTACCGACTCAACACCTGGTTATATAACACGACCTTTTCCCTCTCGTCTATATCGCTTCGTTCTAATATGTATCGCATTTCATCATCGAGTTGTCAAAAAACTCCCGATAGGATTGGTCGAAGGACGTTACGATTGAATGTTTCCCAAAATACGGGGATCGACCAGGGCCATCTTCTTTGTGTGCTCCATGGTCGTGTAATTACGACTGCAACAACTTCGTCACCAACGGGGCTAGAAGGGACGTAACCAAGGGAGGCTAATAGGGCCGCAAGGAAACCACCTTTCCGCAGAATACGTTTCTTCTTATGGAGGCCGGTTTTCCTTAGCACCAATTTTTAGGTCCTTCTTGTACCGAGGCAGTTTAGTCTTATGACCTTTCTTTGGTGGTACGTTCCCTTTTAATATGTTCTGTGCACACTCGCACAGACTGTGTACCAGATCGGTTTTTCCCTTGTCGACGATGACTCAGGCTAAAGCAGGGTCAGCCTTTAATCACTGCAGTTGGATTAATGTCATCAAAGGTCTCATAAAAGACCATGGCAGATTTACTTATAGGTCATCCTCCATTACTGCCAGAACCATTTGCTTTACTTTGCAATTGGACGTCAACGATCGAAACGAATGTTGAAACGAAAGAGGAACGAAGCGAGGCAATGCCAGGAGAGTCGGAATGTGTGTATAAATCAGCCGACGTAAATTGTGCAGTGGTAACAAGGGCACAAAAAGTTGTGAAACGTATGAAGCCACTGAAAGTTGTCAAGATATGGAGGTTGACGACAGTGAAGAGTTGAAGCGGTTGTAAGGAGAGGATCCTACTTTGTCGCAGATACGAATTTGGATCTCTGAGGGCAAAGGTCACATACCGAGAGCGAAATGCCAAGAAACCTTCTACATGGAAAAGTCAATCTTGTATAGGGAGCATGTATCATCGGCAAAGAGAGGGTCTGTCAGTACAACAATAAAGCTCCACGAGAGCGTGATCGAAGTTGCACGTGACTCAATTATAGGCGGTTAACTAGGTTGGAAGATGACGAGACGAAAACCACGTACCATTATGTTACGGAGTTGCGTGAACGTCTAGAAGAAACATACAGACTAGCGCACGAAGAACTCAGAACGGCCAAAGTGATTACTACAACAAGAAAGCTAAACCAAAGAATCTGACGGTAGGGGGACAACGTGTTCATCTTGTTGCCGACGGGCAATAACAAATTGTTACTTCAGTGGAAGGGTCCGTATGACATCGTAGCGAATGTCGGTGTAAATGCATACAAGTGAAGACGATGACAGCCAGTTAGGATCGGAGGGTGGCATGCTTTGCCCGATAGAGGCAAATGAGGCATGGAAAGATGTGTCTGTATGTTCAGGTCTTACTGAGACACATAAAACAGAGACACAGCTGTTGCTGGAAGAATACAAGGATATATTTTCAGACTTTCCAGGCCACACTGCAGTAATCGAGTGTACCATCGAATTAGTCGATGACTGTAGGAATTATCCTGTACTGGTTCGCCTTGGAACAAGCAATGAAGGGGGAAGTACAGAAGATGGACAGAAAGGGCATAACAGAACCGTCTATATCTTATTATGCTAGTCCGTCAGTCATCGTGAAAAAAATCGGATGGTTCTCACAGGTACTGCATTGATTTTCGCAAGCTAAATGCAGCGATTTTGACAGACGCAGAACCAATGCCAAACAAAGAAATTACTATTGGTAATGATTGGGTTCGTCCAGGTACTTCACAAAAAATTGACCTTTCAAAAGGTTACTACCAGATACAGATAAAAGCGGAACACAAATATCTCACAGCGTTTCATTCTGGGCTTGGCCTGAGAGAGTTCAAGTACATGCCATTCGGATGAAACAAAGCAGGCGCGGTATTTTACAGAATGATCAGGAAATTGCTGATGGGGATAGCAAATGTGGATAGGTACATTGATGACCTAGTCATCCACACACCCAATTGGGAGGGTCTAGAAGCGGTGAGAAATGTACTCGATCGATTGCGTACTCATTCTTTGACCGCGAGACCAACGAAGTGTGACGTTGAATGTAGTGAGATCAAGCTGTTGGGTCAGGTTGTAGGTCACGGCACCGTTAAGCCACAGGATGAGAAGGTTGGTAAGGTTCTAGACAAACAAAACCGTCAACAAAGAATGAGCTAAGATCATTCTTAGGAATGTTAGGTTACTATCGCAAGTACATAAGCAGATTGGCAGAACTTGCTAACCCGCTGACAGACATGACGAGAAAGAAGGAGCCAAACACGCTCCATTGGAACGAATTACTCAAGAGGAAAATATCTGAACGACCTGTGCTTCACTTACCGCAGTTCGACAAAGCAATGGTCTTGTGTACTGATGCTTCAAATGCGGGTATCGGAGCTGTGCAAATGCATGAATTCGATGACGAGCAATTTCCTATTGTATACGCAAGCAGAAAACTTAACACGGCAGAGACGCATTAGTCGTTTTTTTAATGTGCGTGGGATACGCAGCCGTAGTATTGTTTATTGATTGCAAAGATTTATTGTGAATCATTATCGAGCGAACATATATCATATGTGGTTGGGGATACGCAGATTTATGTATGTATATCATTTCGGTGTACTATTTGTTAATATTGTTTTAAATACATAGCTGCCCAAGCTGCGCTGGAGTAAACGTCGCTGGAGTGAACACGCAGTGGAGCGTCACTCGCGTGGAAAGGCGACCGGGCTGGCGCGAGACAAGCGAAGCGTCAACGATGCGCCACGTCAGCGGACGACAGCGTCGCTGAGCGGCAACACCCCGCGTGTAGATGCTGTGCGGACGTGCGAGGAAGTGAATCAAGCGGTGTGATGAACTGGGTGCCGCGACAATACGGATGGACTGTGAACTTTATAATGTTATGATTTCTATCAATGTCACAGAGTAATGCGTATATACTCTACGTTTATGTTTCATTAAACTGTGTTCGGCTAATTTATATTATCGTTATATTATTACAATCCTGTATCATCCCCTAGGTGATACACCGTCTCCTCCTCCAAGCAAGGGAGCAAAAGAGCACGATGGCGCGGTTCGACATCACTAACCTCATCTGTTCTTGGGAAAACGCATTTGCCGGATGGCAGGAGGGCTGCGGCATAACTCTTGTAGGGGTGGTGGACAACCGTGTGTTCATGGGGATTGGCACAAGCCAGTCCTGAAGGGTATTACTGTGAACCATCGCATAGTAAAATTCAAGACAACCTATAGTGCTCACCCCCGGCTGGCAAAGGCTATGAACAAACGAGAGTGGGATACCCTGAGGGCCAGGATATGTAGTGACGACTGCTGTGCAGTCGGGGAGTGGTTTAGACTGCACTGAACCTGCCCAATCACTGCCTGCCCAGAGGCGGCTGTTCCAACAACAAATCGTCCTGGCCAGGGAAGTAGGAAAGCCACTGGTCCTACATTTGCGCGGGAATGCGGACCACCCAATAACGAATGTCACGTGTGAGGCACTGGCCATCCTCCACGACAATGCAGACCCCAGCAAAAATCCATGTGCGCTGTTAAATCGGTGACATTTTCAGGTAGCAGCACTGGATATGGAAATTCCCAAACAGCATGTTTGGGATAACCCATAAGTCGGTGGAGGCAGAAACCCATAAGTCGGTGGAGGCAGAGGGGTTGGCCCGCCGCATCGACCTGTACAGGTTGTTGCTGGAGACCGACTTTCCCCTGCTATCCCCACACGGGTTCAACCAAGGGCATCCGTATGAGATGTCCCGTCATGCTCAGCGAGTTGCGGAATACCGCAATCTACCCAACTGGATTGTCATAAGGGTGGCCACCATCAAAGCACAAGCATTTTACTAGTTGTAAAACGCTGCAGTGACAGTTACACTGCTCGGCTATATCGTCACTAGTGCTCTGACCAATGGCGTTGTCTAGGCCACAACGTCCAGCATTGCAATCTTCCAAATGTAACTTGTACGAATAGTACTATTAACTATTTAGGCACTATTTCTTAATTTATAATGTATGTATATATTGTATGCATAGTTCTATTAATTAGTTAAGTGGATAATCAGATTAACTACTTAAAACATATGGGGAGGAGAGTGTGGTGGTCCCTAGTGGGTGGTAGAACTAGGCAACTAGTAGCCCCCTGGTTGGCAGCACTCTCCCCTGTAGCTATCTACATATACCCTGACGACGTGACTAGGACAGAGACTTGACGTATTTCTCAAATTGACACTAAACAACTTGGCAGGGGATGGCGGTCTTGTTTACACAATTACTCGAATAGATCGGCGCATTCGTGCTCTTCCATGCACGGCACCCCCGACGGGTGGGCCGGTGTAAAGTCACTCCAGCGTTGCAGGCAGCTCTCCAGGGACCATTGTCCAAGCGTGTTTGTTTGCTGGGTCGCAGACGATGCTGACATTCAGCTGCTGTGGTCACGGCTGAACGCATCAATCAGCATGGTGGAATCGCAGGTGCACACACGAAATATAATTTAAAATTACAGTAAAAAAACGTAGAGACTTGCCGAATCAAACAGTCCAGTATGATCTTGGTACCTTCATAAAACTATGTGTCACTCAAGTTTGAAAATTGTAAAAGGGTTGACACTAGTAGAAATTCACACTGATCGGGGAGTCTTTAACAGCTGCAGCCACTAGGCGCAAAGTAGGTCACACCAATGGTAGTATGACATCAGTGGTGGTTACGTTATCAATGGTGGTTGTTTGTGTGTTGTGCCTGAGTCAGCAGGGAAGCTGTGCATGCAGTAGTGGCATGCACTTTGAATGTGCGTGGCAGCTGACAGGTTTGCCGGAACGTTGCTGGCGTAGCAACATTCAGAGAAACACGACCTCCACTTGAGACCAGAGCGCGAAGGTAAGTTCTTATGTAGTGCAGTGTTCAGTCCTTAGGGCTGCGCAACGTGCAATACACTTTACCCCCTGACAAACATGTTCAAACTAACACCATGTCGACGTTTCTAATAATAACAATAATAATATTTCATATTTATAGAGCGCAATATCCATAATATGCTCAAAACGCTGGCTATATAATAAAATACAATCAGGCGATTCAATGTATACTAATAAAACCTGCAAAAAAAAGAAACTTCATATGATAAGTAGAACAAATTAAGTTAGTTATATTAAAACTATTAATTAAAGACTATAAATAAATAAAATTAGATAAATTAGACCTATTATTACTCTATTTACATATATGCATAAATATACATACCCACACACACGCACGCACGCATACATAAATAAATACTGATACATGCACTCAAATAATATGGGCAAGGCCAGCGTAAACGAGAAATTTTCACTTGATCAACTGATCAAAATATGTTTTTACAAAATCTAATTTGTAAAGATTTTATTTGAAAGATCACCTATTCTACGATGTATTTGACTAAAAACAAGGTTTCAAACTTGAATATTTGTATTTTTTCTGTTAACTTTAATATGAGTACGTTAAACGCCCACCGATTTACGTTACACAATGACGCTTAGTGAATTACCTGCCCTTATTATTTTAAGGATTTACTTCCCCGATTTGATACACATATATATTGAGCAAAAGGACCTGATAGTATTGGCAGAATGTCATATATATGTTCATCATAATTCAGTGTTTGTTTATTTGTCCAACTTTCATGCAAGAATGTTGTGCATTCCAAAATGTTGAAGAAATTCCACATATCAGGTTGTTCCGATGTCCATCACACACACACAAGATTTAACAAGATTTAACAAGATTGCCACCCAGAGAATTAACTCTAGGTGGCACGTGGACAAGGAAGCCCTTTGGCTTATCGAGAGTCCGACCCTTTTATCTATGTGTATCCCGCCCTTCTGAGGTATGTGTCGATTTTATTTTAAAACATATTCACGCTACAAGCACCCACACAATCAGCAAATAATATGTTCCATTCATTTACAGTCCTTTGTGAAAATGAGAACTTTCTTATATCTAATCTACACTGCTCCTTTGCTGATGTAACTTCATGTCCTCTAGTCCTTCTATCTTTCTTAACTGACAAAAAAATTCTATCGATATTTTCATAACCATTCATTATTTTAAACACTTCTATCTGATCTATTCTCAATCTCCTAGTATCTAGTGTTATTAAGCTGCATTTTTAGGCGTATTTCGTAACTAAGATCCCTCAGTTTTTGTATTATTTTAGTTGCTCTCCTCTGAACTCTTTCCAGCATATCTATGTCCTTCCTTCGATATGGCCTCCACACTTGAATACAATATTCTAAATGAAGCCTAACTATTGTTTTGTAAAGCGGTATTATTAGCTCTCTTTTTCTTTATACGTTATGTTTCGCCTAATTAATCCAAGGATTTGATTTCCCTTTGAAGCTGCAATTCCGCACTGCTCTGAAACCTTCATATCAGCACTAATGGTTAACCCTAAGTCCTTTTCTTTTACTGTAGTACTTAGTACAGTACCCCCCATTGTGTATTCTACATCTTCGTTCCCATGTCCTGCGTGGAGGCATTTACATTTCCCAAAATTGAACAGCATTTGCCACTTTTCAGACCATTTGATCAACTTGTCAAGATCATCTTGTAAATGTTATCTATTTCCATCACCTTTAATCCTTCTAAACACTTTTGTATCATTCGCGAATTTCAACACCTTGCTTGTTATTTCATCATCCAAATCGTTGATATATATTAAGAATAATATAGGTCCTAGTACTGATCCCTGTGGTACCCCATTCAATACCGATTTCCAGTTTGAAGCCTCCCCATCAACTACTACACGTTGTCTTCTGTCAATCAGCCGTTTTTCTATCCAGTTTATTATACCATTGCTATGCCATGGGCCTTTAGTTTAAGCAGTAATGTTTGATGTGGTACTTTGTCTTTTTGAAAATCTAAGTAGACGATATCTACTGGTGATCCCTCATCTACCCACTTAGTGATGTTTTCAAAAAAACATAACATATTTGTTAAGCATGACCTCGCTTTAAAAAACCCATGTTGAGATTGGTTTATCAAGTTATGTTTAACAAGAAAATCCACCATGTGATCTTTAATTAGTCTTTCTAATAATTTGCAAATCACTGATGTTAAACTCACTGGTCTATAGTTCTCTGACTTGTTTCTCGAACCTTTTTTTAAATAACGGTATAATGTTTGCCTCTTTCCATTTTAAAGGAACCACTCCCTCTTCGAATGACATATTGAAAACTGTTGCAAGTGGTACGCTAATTTGTTCTACAATTTCCAATAGTAGTTTGGGCGGAATCCCATCCATTCCAGGTGATTTATTATCCTTCATAGCCCTTATTTTCTTAGCTACCATTTCCGGGGTTACAATTAATTGTCCTAAATCGTCTGAATCTGCCCCCTTGAACTTAGCCTCTGTTCTAATATCTTCCCTGGTAAACACTGAACTAAAGTACTCATTCAGGTCTTCTGCCATTAAGAATCCCTCTGATATTATATTTCCAGCACTATCTTCTAGAGGACCGACCTTATCTTGAACTTTCTGTTTGCTTCGAACATACGCATAAAACTCTTGCTGTCATGTTTTATATTATTAGCTAATTGTTGTTCATAATTTATCTTTGAATTTATAATGTCAGCTGTAGCTTGGTTAAGTGCTTCTCTATAACTGTTATAGTAGTCTTCATTATTTCCAGTACATCTATATGACTTCCACATCATTTGTTTATACTTAGTTTTTCTAATGGCTTCTTTCGATAAGTATTTCTTTTTTGACTGTTTCCCTTGTTTTTGAAGGGTACAAATGTATCAACTATGCACTTAATTTCATTATTTAATATATTCCAGCATTCTGTTGCTGTCTTATTTGTCAGTGTGTTATTCCAGTCTATCTTTGCTAAATATTTCCTCACGTCCTTATATCTTCCTTTGTGGAAATTTCTCCTATTCTGCTTTTTACTATTCCTTTCTGATTTTACTTTGATGATAAAATGTATCTGGTTGTGATCACTACTCCCCAGTGGCTGTGAGGACAAATCTATGTCTAACACATTCTCACCCCTGGTTGGTTCTAGCACATGTTGAGAATGGAAAGTATCTTGAACTAAAACTAAAAACTTGTGGTCCTCACTCCCCATACTCTGTAGAGATTTACATTGTATATGCCCGTGGTTAAAATCCCCATAATAATACAGTCCCGTTTGCTTACTTCCCTTATTGTGTTTTGTATTTTTTCATTCTCTTCTATGCTTATGTTTGGACTTCGATAAACTAACCCAACTGTTAACGTTGAGTTTCCTGTAACTATGTTACACCAAACAGCTTCTTCGCAATCTGCTTCTCTTTCTAATTTTATTTCATAAGCCTGGATATATTCTTTAATATATAAAATAACTCAACCTCCCTTTCTTCCTATTCTATATTTCCTAAACATTACATATCCTGTCAGTCCCAATTCGGCATCAGATATATCCAGGTCCAAGATTCGGTTATACCTATTATGTGAGGGTCAATATCTTCTAACATAATGTTTAGTTCATTTCTTTTGTTTACTATTCTCCTTGCGTTTAAACAAACACATTTATATATGCAGCTTCAGAAGAGTTTTCCAGACTGTTCTTAGCTGATTTATTTGTGCTGCAGCAGGTTCTCTGAGAAAACTGCTGCCCCTTTCCATTAAGATGGAGGCCATCTCTCATGTACATATCTTCCCTCCCAACAAAGTATCCCCATAAATCTATGAATCCCACTCCCTCTTCTTCACACATCTGCTCAACTAGTGCGTTGATCGCCATCCTCTTGCAGTTTCTATACCTTGCCCCCCTTCCTCCCATTAATGGCAAAATTCCTGACAGAATTATCTGTTCAACTCTTGTCTTCTTTAGCTTCCTCAGTAACTGTCTGGACTTCTGTGCTATCCCAGTTGTTCCTACATATATCAGAATAGACCCTCCCTTGCCATGTCCCAATACCTTCTCTACTCTGTCAGTCACATGTTCAATCCTAGCCCCCGGTAAACAAACAACGACGTCCTTCCCCTCGCTAAGTGTCTTGTCCGTCTTTCTCATAATGGAGTCGCCCATTAACCCTCTCTTTCCCCATTGCCCCCTCGACCACTGTCTTCGAGTAGCTCCTTCTTCGGTTTGCATCTGTCTGGTTGTTGTCTTTCCCCCTGTCGTCTTCTTACCTGTCACATTCTCTTCCGATCCATTCTTTCCTGTCGCTTTTTCTCTAGTCACTTTTCCTCCTGTCAGCGTCTCTTTTATCGACTTCTTTTCTAACACATTTGCTCTCACTTCCTTTCGTCCCTTCATCTTTCCTCCCATCTCATTTTCTTCTTTCCTCTCCCGTCCCATCTTCCCTCCCTCCTTCTCTACGGTCACTTTCTCCCCTGTCACCTTCACGCTTGTCACGTTTTCTGTCGTCGATTTTCCAATTTCTTCCCCTCCAATCACCTTCCCTCCTCTCAATCTACTTTCCTCAGTTTTCTTGCCACTGCTATTCTCCTTCAGAACGAAGAAGAATGCCATTGATACACCTGATATAGATGTTCTCAATATATCAGACACCATAGTATTGACACATTGGAATGTACTGAAATGTATTGCTCCTTCAAACATGCGACATGTTTTCGAAACGTAAATCGGGAGAAAGTGGAAAATAATAAACACGTCAAAAACAAAACATTTCTTTACGAAATAATCAAAGTTACTGTATATGATTTATTCACTGTGAGATACAATTAAAAAGGTGAACAGGTTGTACTGCATGTGCCACGATCCTAACAAGTTATGTAATAACGTAACCATGAACTTTGGTATTAAAAACTTGGTATTCTTTCATTGCACCCTTTCATGTGAAGCGCGGACAATTGCTTTCTTATGCGAACTGTTGAGTGTGTTCTCCTCCTCGTTAAGAAGGGCATGATGTTGCACGAGAATTTCCTTGATTTTCATTACTTTCGTCGGAGTGAAGCCAGCTTTCATTGTGTCCTCATTTGCCTGATTTTTCGGACTCGATTCTTCAGCAGTTTCTCCTTGTCTGTCGCTACTATTTTCACCAGCATGTTTGGTGTTCTCTGGTCTCTGAACAGTTTTCTGTGAAGTTTTCAGCTTCTTTTCCATCAGCTTGTTTCTTTGCTCGAGTTCAACAAGTCTCACCTCTTGTTGGTGTATTTTTTTGTTTTGCATAGACGCAATAGTGCTAGTGCGATTTCACTTCCTTGAATTTTTAAATGGCAATTCCACAGTAAGCGTTGCATCGGGCAAGATTGTTGTTGCGCTGTCGCATGGCCTGCCATTTACTTCTGCCACCTCTCGAACGTCTGGCTGTGTAGCAGCACTTGCTAATGGCCTGAGATGTCTCCGATATGTTGTGTCGTAGTCGCGTCCCTTTCTTTTCTTTTTCTGTAGTTTTGTCATTGATATGTTGTCTCTTGGCACGTAATATTTCATAACACGATCTGTCTCCTTTCTTCCACAATGTGGATATGTTGTCTTTTTTCTATCTCTGTAAGCTTTCTGGCGTTTAACTGATGTTTTTGTCATGGTTCCTACAAAACACAAACTAAATAATGCTTCAAAAACTGCACACGCATGTGCCCATAGCCCTATGTCACGACATGATTAGCAACATTATTATTAATATTATGTCAATTTTTGACAAACTCTGGTTTGTCAAAATTGGACATAATATTAATAATAATGTTGCTAATCATGTCGTGCAATATTACATGGTTCTATCAATCTAAAAATAATACAACAAGCATTTTAACATTTATGGAACTCGCACGTCGTGTATACGAATTTCGATTTACGTTACAATTTACGTTACGTATTCTGTACAGATCCATTGAGCAGCACGGCACGTATTCACATCTCATTCAATTTAATATCGCCCATCGAAGAATAAGTACTCTCACACTAGAAATGCATAATACATTTGTTATCGCTATATTTCCTCCGTTAACCTGAGTGAGTTTTGCTTCAAGTCTCCTATTAGTTTACAGTGAGTACAAATCCTAAGAGAAATTAAGAACCATTTATTCAAACTAACACTACGACTAAACTTACCTAGTCATTCAACCATGGACATGGTAAAATTGCATGGCAGTTTGCTACGCGTTTATACCATTATTTGTCAGCGTAAACGGAAATGGTGTAACGCAACTCAGTGTAACGTAAATTGGGCAAATTCACGACTCAAACACTGTTTCAAGGAACGCCGGAGCGAACGTATAATGTGGTATTGGTAGTAACCTCTGTTAAATAACAGTGAAGCATTTCTTTTGGCATGCCCCTACATACGACAGTAGCATCAAGATAACAGCTGCAAATAATTGCAGTAGGTCATATATGTGTTTGTGTGTGTGTGTGTGTGTGTGTGTGTGTGTGTTTGTGTGTGTGTGTGTGTGTGTGTGTGTGTGTGTGTGTGTGTGTGTGTGTGTGTGTGTGTGTGTGTGTGTGTGTGTGTGTGTGTGTGTGTGTGTGTGTGTAGCAGGGATGGGTCAAGTACATGCACAATGTACTTGAATACAAGTACAAGTACTTTCAATTTTGCCAAGTACAAGTACAAGTACTCACCTAAAAATATAGGCAAGTACAAGTACAAGTACTTTGTGAAAAACTCAAGTACAAGTACCAAGTACTTTGAAAATTTTAGTCAAGTACAGTCAAGTACATTGAAAGCTACGTTTATGTTTCATAATGGTGAAAGTCAAAGCGATGAAAACACAAAAACAGCAGTATTATGCATTTATTCATTATTTATTTAAGTCAAGTCGTCAACACATAAAACACGGGCATTTCGCGTCAACTCTTGAGATGTTCAGCACTCAAGTCATTTCCTGTTGCACCGCACAAACATGATCCGTTCAAACTTTTCATCAGTTAGCCTACATCTGTCTGGGCGAAAGACTTTGCCCGCGACACTAAATAGTCGCTCAACTGGTGGAGAGCTAGCCTGGACCGTTAGATGGGTTGGTACAAGTCGTGTCAGTGTGGGAAACTCTTCCCTGTGCAGCTTCCAGAAAGCTAAGGGGTCAGACTCATCGTCGGTGTCGCTATCTCCATCACTATCGGGAGCACTAGCGTTGAATCCAGGAAGAGAAAATGCGCGCTTCATGTTCGAGGCATTATCTGTAACGATTGCACAGATCTTCGATACGATGCCGAAGGATTCCATAACCTCGGAGAACTGCTGCATGAAGTGTTCTCCGGTGTGACGCCCGGTGAATCTGTCATAGCCAACATGAAAGAATCCATGCTCCAATCAGTGATGCAATGTCCGGTTATACCGATGAAGCTGCGCATTTGGCGACTTGACCACAGATCAATTGTGACGCACACACTCTCAGCAGCATCCAGGCGGCTTTTGACGTTACTGTAGACACTCTTGTAGGCATCGTAGAGAAGAATAGTAGACAAATGCTTCCTGCTGGGCATCTGGAAGCGTGGCTCGAGGTTTGAGATCAGATTCTTGAAGTGCACACTTTCTAATAGAGAAAAGGGCATGAGATCGCCAGTAACAAAAGATACCAGGTCGTGTGTTGTTTGACGTTGGCGTGGATCAGTCGTTGCAAATTTCTTCGGTATGGAGAAGAAACTGGTCATGTCTGGCTGTGAATCTGATGTCTTGGGTTTTGTCAATGTAACATCAGCATGCTTTCTCTGAAATTAATATTGAAATTAAAGTGTGAAATTTATCAATGCACAACAAATATGTAGCTAGTAAAAAATTCATATTTCTATCTGAATTAAATATATTATGACAATAAAACTATAAAACAATATATCTAAGCAGTTGTTTTAAGATTGCCCCCCCCCTAGCTGTGAATCATGACCCTCTGTGTGTTTCACTCTGGTTGTTGTTAGAGTTTACATAGCAGGAGACACTGGGACAGTGTGACAGATGCATGACTTCAATAGTTCTTTGAAGTTGGTTGAACTTGGTTCTCTGGCCAACTACCCTTTTCACACATTCCTATGGATTTAGTGGCTGCCTGCAATTCAGATCTGTCAGACCTCATCTCATTGCCTTTCTCAGTGGACACATTTATTTACACATAATGCCAATTAAGGACACCTGCCTGCTAATTCCCTTTGTGTTGGATGGGAAGCCTCTGCCACTTGAATAGAACCCTTATTTACTCAAGCCTACCGTTCAGCCCACATTTCCCTAATTAAATAGGTCAGCTGTATAGATATTTAGTTACATGTGGTTAGTAGGATTTGCCCTTTGTAAAATAAAAAATTTCATTTATATATTTTATAACATTATGTATATATATAATTATTATATTATGTAAAATATATATATATACATAATATATATACAATGTAAGTATATTATATCTATATATAATATATATACAATGTATGTATATAATACATATATATATATATATAGAATTTGTCGAATTTGTTGTTCCATCCTTTACATATGTTGTTTGTACGAGGATTATATATTGTTTGATATTTATTGATATTTAAAATGTCTTTTTCTTCCCTGTGACTTTTTTCTGTGAATTTTTTTCCTGTGACATTATTGTGTAATACCAGCCCTATAATACCTTTAAACTACAACGCCTACAAGTACTTCAGAACATTTCTCGGCGATGATCGACCATATTCTTAATATATAGCATACTGGTGTAGTACAAACATACATATATAATAGTGCATATTTGCACTATTAATATTAATATGTGTTTCAACAAGTTTGTTATTACCCCAGAGCTGGAGGAAATCTTCATGTCGCAGTGTTTACACTGGGCTTTGTAGTTGCCTTGTACGTTGGTTGGAAAAACAAAGTGATCAAATGCTGCTGATTTGTTCGCCATGTCTGTAGTGAGACTCTGTACTCTGCAGTCTTGTAGATATGACTGACAATATGCTTGCTTGTCTGCGGTGCCAGGTTCTGAGGTTCTGAACAGATTGCAATTTGCAACTGACTACTATTCAGTCATTATCTTAAGCCAAGGCAATTATGTCTACCACAAAAGTCCACAATACAAGTGAACAGGTGGTTTCTGAACATCTGAAGCCACTACAACTGATCAAGTAATTGACTATTCCATGTAATTGACTCATGGCTTCAACTCTCAGGCTCTCAGCTGACATGCATGTAAGTGCCTGTGCTTATCATCCCCTTTATACTTATAAACCAATCAACCACCATCACAAGTACCATCAATTATGTTTCGTGTTATATGAAGCTTTGTACAAAATAAGAATAAATATACAGTAATTTTTACTGTAGCCATTTCTTTTCAATCCTTCTGATAGACCCAACTACTCACCCAAAAACGTAAAAAAGTACTTGTAAAATGTACTTCCCAAGTCCAAGTACTTTGATGGTCAAATACAAGTCCAAGTCCAAGTACTGCACTCAGCAAAATGGCAAGTACAAGTACAAGACCAAGTACAGTACTTGCTGTACTTAAGTACACAAGTACTCGAGTACTTGAGTACTTGAACCCATCCCTGGTGTGTAGGTACACAATTAATAAAAACAACAAATATAAACATTATGCAGGCATACATATACGTATATCATTATAATGTTCAACATACTATTTGGAAAATACATACAAACGCTTGTATAGCTATTATGGTATTGATGTACCATAGACATTAATCATATAGCTTATTCGATCGGGGTCGGTGGCTCCTATTAAGACACAATTGTCGCTATTATAGGAGCCACCCTATTTACGTGATAATTTATATGGTCCTTTTAAAAGGTGTCTATCTCATGTATGTTTTTGGGAGTGCTTGTTTTATGTTAGAATGTAAGTTTGTTTGTGTGCTGGTTGCCTGAAACTAGCATAACATGTATTGTATTTAATGGTTTTGTTGATATGTGTAGCAATTTGATAGAGTGCATAAATCATTATATTTGTGTAACAAGTATGTTTTTATATAAAATGAGAAGCCTCGCAAACTGTGAGTATATATTTTATCTTTAATTATATCGGGGGTGTCATTTATAGCATGTGGTAGGCTGTATTTGAGACATTTCATTGCAAATTCATGCTTAGTTCTAAAAGTATGTATATAATTTTTTTCACGAGTATTATAATTATGTACATTTACACTTGGGATAATTTGCCAGTTAAGTAAATAAGGATGTAACATTTTATGAATGTATTTAAAGTAAAATTCTTATTCATGTAACTTTAATATATCTTCTACTTTTAGTAGTTTAAGTTTTTTTTTTTAAGTGGTTCCTTGTGTGAGTTGTATTTATTTAAGGTAATTATTCGCACGTTTTTTTTTATAATTCTATTTATTTGGTATCCCCAAACCATGACACAATAATTGATATGAGATAATATTAATGTGTTATATAACAATTTAAAGGTAATACATATTTTAATCTGTTTATTATGCCAATTGTTTTGGAGCATTTATTTTAAATTTTCTCAGTGTGTTTTTTCCAATTTAGGTTAGTGTCTAAAGTCAATCCTAGAAAGTTAAATTAATCTACTCTTTCAATATTTATATTATCTATTTTAAGCGTAAGAGTCTGCGTGCGTTTATTAGGCATATGAAAAATCATGTATTTTGATTTGCTTTTATTTAAAGATAATTTATTTATGTTTAGCCATTCATTAACTTTAAAAAGTTCTTCATTTATTAAGGATTCTGTACTTTTATTGCGTGTGTTGTTGTTGTTAAGAAATTTTAAAGAGCTAGATAATGTGGTGTCATCAGCGTACATGACGAAATTAAATAATTGACTAGCTTGTGAGAAATCATTTATGTAAATGATAAATAATAGTGGTCCAAGGATTGAACCTTGTGGGACGCCGATTGTTATAGGTAAGATGTCTGAATTTATTTGTTCAATTTCAGTGTATTGTTTCCTGTTTTGTATAACTGCAAAGTTGAGCCATTTAGGCCATAGTATGTTAATTTGTTAAGTAAAATGTTATGGTCAATAGTATCAAAAGCCTTAGAAAGGTCGAGAAATACATTAATTGGTTCGTTATTATTATCCATTTGAGTTATAATTCTATCTATTAGCTCAAGCGCAGCAAATTCCGTTGAATATTTAGTTCTAAAACCATACTGATTATCACATAAAAGCTTCATATCATTGAAATATGAATATAATTGTATACAAATTAATTTCTCTAATACTTTATAAATTGTTGAAAGAAGGGAAATTGGTCTGTAATTTTCAAATAAAGATGGATTGTCTTTCTTAAATATAGGAATAACTTTTGCAATTTTTAGTTTGTCTGGGAATATCCCGGATTTTAAAACTTGGTTTATTAACAGCTTTAATGATTTTATAATTGCAGGCTCAATTATCTTGAGCAATTTTGAAGAAATGCCATCAAATCCACAGCTGTTTTTTGTGGGAAGATTATTAATAGTTTTCCTAATAGTCTCTTCATCAACACTCTGAAACGTAAATACAGAATTAACGTTTTTGTTTAATTAATAACTATAGTTTTTGTTACCTTTATTTTTAATACCTTGTGCGATGGTCTGACCTATATTAGTAAAATAATTATTAAATTTGTTTGCAATATCCTTTTTATCAGTTATTTTTGTACCATTTTATATACAAAATAATGGTAATCTTCGGTTTGTACGACTTTTTGAAAGAAATTCATTTATAACTTTCCAGGTATTTTTATATCATATTTAAATCGATTAAATCTTTGTTCAAAATACACTTGTTTGGCTGCACGAATATTTTTTAAATATCGTATTATAAGTTTTAGATTAATATTAATAGCTTCATAGCTTGTCGAATTTGGTTGTGTCAATTTTAAGTCTCTACGTTTTTTTACTGTAATTTTAAATTATATTTCATGTGTGCACCTGCGATTCCACCATGCTGATTGATGCGTTCAGCCGTGACACTCAGCAAAATGGCAAGTACAAGTACAAGACCAAGTACAGTACTTGCTGTACTTAAGTACACAAGTACTCGAGTACTTGAGTACTTGAACCCATCCCTGGTGTGTAGGTACACAATTAATAAAAACAACAAATATAAACATTATGCAGGCATACATATACGTATATCATTATAATGTTCAACATACTATTTGGAAAATACATACAAACGCTTGTATAGCTATTATGGTATTGATGTACCATAGACATTAATCATATAGCTTATTCGATCGGGGTCGGTGGCTCCTATTAAGACACAATTGTCGCTATTATAGGAGCCACCCTATTTACGTGATAATTTATATGGTCCTTTTAAAAGGTGTATATCTCATGTATGTTTTTGGGAGTGCTTGTTTTATGTTAGAATGTAAGTTTGTTTGTGTGCTGGTTGCCTGAAACTAGCATAACATGTATTGTATTTAATGGTTTTGTTGATATGTGTAGCAATTTGATAGAGTGCATAAATCATTATATTTATGTAACAAGTATGTTTTTATATAAAATGAGAAGCCTCGCAAACTGTGAGTATATATTTTATCTTTAATTATATCGGGGGTGTCATTTATAGCATGTGGTAGGCTGTATTTGAGACATTTCATTGCAAATTCATGTTTAGTTCTAAAAGTATGTATATAATTTTTTTCACGAGTATTATAATTATGTACATTTACACTTGGGATAATTTGCCAGTTAAGTAAATAAGGATGTAACATTTTATGAATGTATTTAAAGTAAAATTCTTATTCATGTAACTTTAATATATCTTCTACTTTTAGTAGTTTAAGTTTTTTTTTTTAAGTGGTTCCTTGTGTGAGTTGTATTTATTTAAGGTAATTATTCGCACGGTTTTTTTTATAATTCTATTTATTTGGTATCCCCAAACCATGACACAATAATTGATATGAGATAATATTAATGTGTTATATAACAATTTAAAGGTAATACATATTTTAATCTGTTTATTATGCCAATTGTTTTGGAGCATTTATTTTAAATTTTCTCAGTGTGTTTTTTCCAATTTAGGTTAGTGTCTAAAGTCAATCCTAGAAAGTTAAATTAATCTACTCTTTCAATATTTATATTATCTATTTTAAGCGTAAGAGTCTGCGTGCGTTTATTAGGCATATGAAAAATCATGTATTTTGATTTGCTTTTATTTAAAGATAATTTATTTATGTTTAGCCATTCATTAACTTTAAAAAGTTCTTCATTTATTAAGGATTCTGTACTTTTATTGCGTGTGTTGTTGTTGTTAAGAAATTTTAAAGAGCTAGATAATGTGGTGTCATCAGCGTACATGACGAAATTAAATAATTGACTAGCTTGTGAGAAATCATTTATGTAAATGATAAATAATAGTGGTCCAAGGATTGAACCTTGTGGGACGCCGATTGTTATAGGTAAGATGTCTGAATTTATTTGTTCAATTTCAGTGTATTGTTTCCTGTTTTGTATAACTGCAAAGTTGAGCCATTTAGGCCATAGTATGTTAATTTGTTAAGTAAAATGTTATGGTCAATAGTATCAAAAGCCTTAGAAAGGTCGAGAAATACATTAATTGGTTCGTTATTATTATCAATTTGAGTTATAATTCTATCTATTAGCTCAAGCGCAGCAAATTCCGTTGAATATTTAGTTCTAAAACCATACTGATTATCACATAAAAGCTTCATATCATTGAAATATGAATATAATTGTATACAAATTAATTTCTCTAATACTTTATAAATTGTTGAAAGAAGGGAAATTGGTCTGTAATTTTCAAATAAAGATGGATTGTCTTTCTTAAATATAGGAATAACTTTTGCAATTTTTAGTTTGTCTGGGAATATCCCGGATTTTAAAACTTGGTTTATTAACAGCTTTAATGATTTATAATTGCAGGCTCAATTATCTTGAGCAATTTTGAAGAAATGCCATCAAATCCACAGCTGTTTTTTGTGGGAAGATTATTAATAGTTTTCCTAATAGTCTCTTCATCAACACTCTGAAACGTAAATACAGAATTAACGTTTTTGTTTAAATAATAACTATAGTTTTTGTTACCTTTATTTTTAATACCTTGTGCGATGGTCTGACCTATATTAGTAAAATAATTATTAAATTTGTTTGCAATATCCTTTTTATCAGTTATTTTTGTACCATTTTATATACAAAATAATGGTAATCTTCGGTTTGTACGACTTTTTGAAAGAAATTCATTTATAACTTTCCAGGTATTTTTATATCATATTTAAATCGATTAAATCTTTGTTCAAAATACACTTGTTTGGCTGCACGAATATTTTTTAAATATCGTATTATAAGTTTTAGATTAATATTAATAGCTTCATAGCTTGTCGAATTTGGTTGTGTCAATTTTAATTGTTTATAGAGTTTGTCTCGATATTGAATATATTTTAGCAATCCTTGTGTAATCCACATTGATCTTTTATGTTTATATTTATTAAATTTCGCCAGCTTAGTTTGCATATGCTTATTTTTTGCCCGTAAAATTTCTTCGTAGATTATATCATAATTTAAATTAGTGTCTGCATTTATATTTTTATTTAGCTTATTGTATATCTCATTTGATTTAATTTCGTGTTTAACTTTATGCATTGCCTCTTCATTTAGTATATTTATTTTAACATATTTAGGTGGAGGTTCAGTCTTCAATGAGACGTTGATGAATATAAAATACGGCTGATGATCAGAATTTTTTTTTATTAAAATCCCTGCAGTACTCTCCAATATAGATTTATTAAGTTTACAGAAGAAATTATCTATTGAAGTACCATTTGTTCTAGTAAATCTAGTAGGAAGAGTAATTTGCGGTTAAAGGCTGTGTGATATTATGGTGTCAAAAAAGTTACTAGATGTATCATTTTCATTTAATTTAAGCAAATTTATATTAAAATCCCCTGCGATAATGAGATTGTTATTACAGTTGTTTTCCATTGATGATATTATAGAAGTAAATTCATTTATAAAAGCATTTAAGTTATCATTAGAAGTTCGTGGAGGTCTATATATGTTTCCGATGGTTATGCTCTTAGATAGATTACCACCATTTATTTGGACTATCATCCCTTCCCAGTGTTCGTACATGTTTACATTTAATATAACCTCTGATCTATATTTGTTGTCGACATATATTATAAGCCCTCCTTTGTTATTGCACGTACTTACCTTGAGCTAAAGAGTTATAACCATGTAAGGAAAATTGTGATAGGTCATCGTTTCCTGATTTCCAAGTTTCTTGTAAGCAAATGACATTAAATAAAAAATTGTTACTACATAGCTCTTCTACAAAAGCTTCAAGTTCGTTAAATTTAGAATATATTGATTGAATGTTAGTGTTTAAGACCCTAAAACGCGTAGTGTTTTTCTGTGTTAGTTTGCCAAACTTATCAAAGTCATAATATGATGACCGACGTATTAGTTGAGGTTCATAATTTTCAACATCATTTGTGTCTAAGATGTTAATTAAGTCATTGTTGTTAATACCTCCTAAATAGGAGAGGAACATATCGTCAAATGTCATGCCTTTATATAATTTGGTATTTATCATATGTAATTGTTATTATATTTGTATGTGTAAATGAGTGTTCAACAAATTGTGATATATGTATATACCTATAATTCAATGTATTTGTGGCATTGCAAGTCTTAAGTTTTATTGACGTAATGCACTGAACGTAAGTATGAGATTGTTTAAACATGTAAATGTGAGAACAGTTTGAGATAGATATCTTGTAGTTTGGTATATAGAAAAAATAACATAAAATAAGAATGATTTGCATAATGAATGCAAGAAGACCTTGTCATGGGAGAGGTGTAGAGCATACAGTATTACAACGGTTTTACAAGCCACATTCACCTGAGTATCCGTAGTAACATACTAATGCATTTGACAGCAACAAAATGAATACATGTATTAAGATAACTTCAGTGACAAGCTACAGTGTTTTGTTTATATAAAGAACAGCAGTAAAACGTAGTGCAATAGTGCACGGTTAAGCATTTTGCTTCATTATCCATTTTTACTGTGATATGATAAGATTTAATCATACACATATAATCGCACACATACATATACACATACTTGAAAGTTATTTCTATGTATATATAGTAATATAACTACAGGTTTACATTGCACAAAAAACAAAGATTCTGTGAAGAAGCTACCGATTTACATCGTGTGCAATAACTAACACAGTGCTGTCATTTCAGATTTATACATCATATTTGTCAATCCATTTTACTGACAATAAAAAAGAAAACATTTATTATTAAATTATATATATTAAATACATATGTATTTATTAAATACATACGTATTTATATATTAGCTGTATAACTATTTCAACTAACAAATATACAAAACAACATGACTAGCATTCAACTCAAAGAAAATAAAAAAATATATCTTTTCATAAGAAAAACAAAATAAATTACAGTTTCAGTTTAACCGGATGTGCATTAGTGCACAAGTAGCTGGAGCTTATATTTCTAGGAAGACACTAAGACTAAATATTATGTTACTAAAATCACTTGAAAGGGTCCACAAAGAAACTGAATGTCAAGAGTACGACAAATCATTAGCAATTTAGATAGAGCAGTTAAGGTAGATTGATTTTTCAGCATGTAGTAACAGACTAACTAGCTAGGAATGTGACCAGATATATTGATAATATTCCCAATATCTCTGATGTCACTGCAATAACACTTGCGTGTAATCACTGAATCAAAGTAGAAAATACAGTTTAACATTATGCAGAAGTTAATGTAATGCTGTTGTGTGTTTACATAAGCTTTACAGGTATTGTAATTTGAGAGAAGGAGAAAGGAGAAGAGAAAGAGAAAAAAACAGTTTGTAGAGAAAGAACTAGAACTAGAAAATAATATTAACTGACATTATATTATATTATCCCGGAGTCTGCAGAGTCAGTAAAGAGGACTTATCTCTCTTAATTGTCCTTGCTGCGTAGATCACGTCTCGCTCAGGAGACTCACGTTGCGCAGTCTCGTGTAACAAAAATAATAAAAAAAAAAAAAAATCGTTCGTATACAGGGGCCGATTTCCGGTCGCAGGCCACGTGTTCAACGTAAAGTGTTCATATCCTCCTGCGTGTGGATGACCCCGATCGTGTTTGCTAATGTCTTGATTACCACTTTCCCATTATAGGTCCAGCAGTCAGCGATTTTCTTCGCACGTTTCAACTGCCTTGTAGCACTAGCCAGCGGTGCGCGGTGCTGCGTCAAGTCCTCGTTGACGAAGATTTTGTGTTGGTTTTCACTGACGCTGTTACGCAATCGGCTTCTAGCCCGTATGACTTCGTCTCGCACGTTAACTCTATTGAAACGCACAATGACTACACGATGTCGATCGCCTGTTTCAGCCCTTTTGCCAAGCTTATGGCTGACTGCAATATCCTCTTGTGTAACTGAGGGGGGGGGTCACTGCCATTTTGACATTTATGGTTTCCACTACTTTTGCAGTCGTGTCCTCCCCCGCCCCACTTTCAGGGATTCCATGGAACCTTAAGTTGCATCGTCGGGAATATTGTTCAATGTTATCGCACTCACTTTCAAGATGTCCAACTTTTTCTTCGAGGGCTACAATTCAGCGCTCTTTGGTTTCGAGCTTCGAGTTTAGGTCAGCGATTGTCTGCGTGAGGGTGTCGATCTTATTGGCCAGCGCTTGAGGGTACAACGCTAATCTCAGTTTTCGTAACACAGCGTCATCATTCAGCAATTCCACGAATTTCAGCAGCATCACATCTGTGTCGCTGTCAGTAACACTGGAAGGTTTACGCTTAGGTGGCATGTTAACTCTGAATGTTTGTTCTCCCACGAAAAGTACGTGACTTAGACCACGGCAGCCATCTTGATACTGTCAAGAGCACAAACACATACTTTTGTACTGCAGTTGATTTATTTATACCATAAAACAATCTACACTTTGTATGAGATACAGGAAACACACATGAGGCACTTTTATAATAAGTAGTTTAATAATTTGAATAATGGTTGTAGTCAGAGTGTTGCCGGCGACATGCGAAAACGCACACATGTGCCGCGTGCATGCGTTCGTAATTCAGCACATTTTACAGTTAACTTCATAAAACTATACATGGTTTTAATCCTTATGATGTTTTCTAGCCAATGGAGTCGGAAATTTGTACGGACTTTACACAGGCCCCTATAACAACCACGAAAAAGGCCGGCGACAGCACTTTTTCAACAGTGTCTCGTTTTCGCTGGCCTTGCCCATATATCCATATGTATAAAAGTACGATATGTAGTAAAATCTCCTCAAATGAAATGAAATGTTAAAAATGTCAGCAGTAGTGAGCTTTCAACATGTGCGTCTTTAGTGTCTTGCTGAACGCCGACAACGTTCTGTTCTACGAAGCATTCAGCAATTCAGCATGAGCGGTCATGATACCGGTGAAAGGGGTGATATGCCAAGAATTGATGATGCCACGGCTGGCGTTGACTGAGATGGAACTCCTTTATTCCTGCGTTATCTCGCAACTTTTCTAGCCTTATCTTCTTCATTTTTCCTGTCTTATCTCCGTCCTTTCCCACGCGTTATCTTTTTCCTCATAGTCCATGAACCAGACGATTTGTTGGTACATTTTCTGGGTCGAATACTCATTGTTATTTTTGGCTAGGCCTACATCTGTATAGATGGTAAACAGGTGATAGCATTGCAGCACTTAGAGCAACACCAAGTTTTCTATGAAATTGTTAAAGGGGTAGCCATGCACAAACCGTTATAAACTAGTTACTCTACATGCCACAATATGACTAAAGTGTCATGTTTCATACACAAATCAAAAACTATTTTAATATCTTGAGAATTGTTGATGTTATAGCATTTCATCTACTACACCTCAAAGTGCAATCTGTGCCATCCAAGTTTTCAACAAGATAATTCACGCATTTAACATAATTTTTTTATGTTCCATCTCTTGGTGTGGAAACTAATATTCTGTTATATTTAGAACATTGAATGAGGATACATGAGATTTTTAGTCAGAACTTTATGTGATGTTTTTGGTTGAAACCTGGATAACTCGGATTGCACTTTGAGGTGTGGTAGATAAAATACCACAACATCCACAATATTCAAGATATCCAAATAGTTTTAGTATGTGTGTAAAACATGCACTTCAGCCATATTGCGTCAAATGTTCATACTTCTCAGATGCATACTAACTATTTTATATTGGTTTGTGTATGGCAACTACTTTGGCAATTTCATAGAAAACTTGTCCCAGAAATGGGGATAGTGTTAAAAACGTGATTTCTCATAGAAAGCTGCTAGTGCTGCAATGCAATCACATATTTTCCATCTCTATGAATATAGGCCTTGACAAAATCACTATGAGCATTCGTACCTAAAAATGTACTGGCGGCCCTAATTTTGGGTCCCGGCTCATTGTCTATTATATTCCGCCTAATCTTCCCCCTTTCTCCCGCTTATTTCCCTCCTTTTTCTCAAGCACCTTATCAACTGTACCAACTTTATTACGGTTCCACTTTGGTATGAGCAATGTTATAATTAATGTAACTATGTAATGCTTATATATATTTCGTAGGTAACTATTTTGTTTATTTTGTAATCTCTCACCTAGTGTATCACTGTACAGCGGTTTAAACTATTATATCTAACTTCGTTGTGAGCTATGCAGGGATGGGTTCAAGTACTCGGGTACTTGAGTACTTGTGTACTTAAGTACAGCAAGTTACTGTACTTGGACTTGTACTTGTACTTGCCATTTTGCTGAGTGCAGTACTTGGACTTGGACTTGTATTTGACCATCAAAGTACTTGGACTTGGTAAGTACTTTTTACAAGTACTTTTTTACGTTTTTGGGTGAGTAGTTGGGTCTATCAGAAGGATTCAAAAGAAATGGCTACAGTAAAAATTACTGTATATTTATTCTTATTTTGTACAAAGCTTCATATAACATGAAACATAATTGATGGTACTTGTGATGGTGGTTGATTGGTTTATAAGTATAAAGGGGATGATAAGCACAGGCACTTACATGCATGTCAGCTGAGAGCCTGAGAGTTGAAGCCATGAGTAAATTACATGGGATAAACTAACACTATCTGATGCCTTGATCAGTTGTAGTGGCTTCAGATGTTCAGAAACCACCAGTTCACTTGTGTTGTGGACTTTTGTGGTAGACATAATTGCCTTGGCTTAAGATAATGACTGAATAGTAGTCAGTTGCAAATTGCAATCTGTTCAGAACCTCAGAACCTGGCACCGCAGACAAGCAAGCATATTGTCAGTCATATCTACAAGACTGCAGAGTACAGAGTCTTACTACAGACATGGCGAACAAATCAGCAGCATTTGATCACTTTGTTTTTCCAACCAACGTACAAGGCAACTACAAAGCCCAGTGTAAACACTGCGACATGAAGATTTCCTCCAGCTCTGGGGTAATAACAAACTTGTTGAAACACATGAAGGTAAGGTTATATAAAAATTATTGCAAATATGCACTATTATATATGTATGTTTGTACTACACCAGTATGCTATATATTAAGAATATGGTCGAGCATCGCCGAGAAATGTTCTGAAGTACTTGTAGGCGTTGTAGTTTAAAGGTATTATAGGGCTGGTATTACACAATAATGTCACAGGAAAAAAATTCACAGAAAAAAGTCACAGGGAAGAAAAAGACACTTTAAATATCAATAAATATCAAACAATATATAATCCTCGTACAAACAACATATGTAAAGGATGGAACAACAAATTCGACAAATTATATATATATATATATATATATATATGTATGTATTATATACATACATTGTATATATATTATATATAGATATAATATACTTACATTGTATATATATTATGTATATATATATATATATTTTACATAATATAATAATTATATATATACATAATGTTATAAAATATATAAATGAAATTTTGAATTTTACAAAGGGCAAATCCTACTAACCACATGTAACTAAATATCTATACACAGCTGACCTATTTAAGTTCAACCAACTTCAAAGAACTATTGAAGTCATGCATCTGTCACACTGTCCCAGTGTCTCCTGCTATGTAAACTCTAACAACATCCAGAGTGAAACACACAGAGGATCATGATTCACAGCTAGGGGGGGGGGCAATCTTAAAACAACTGCTTAGATATATCGTGTTATAGTTTTATTGTCATAATATATTTAATTCAGATAGAAATATGAATTTTTTACTAGCTACATATTTGTTGGGCATTGATAAATTTCACACTTTAATTTCAATATTAATTTCAGAGAAAGCATGCTGATGTTACATTGACAAAACCCAAGACATCAGATTCACAGCCAGACATGACCAGTTTCTTCTCCACACCGAAGAAATTTGCAACGACTGATCCACGCCAACGTCAAACTACACACGACCTGGTATATTTTGTTACTGGCGATCTCATGCCCTTTTCTCTATTAGAAAGTGTGCACTTCAAGAATCTGATCTCAAACCTCGAGCCACGCTTCCAGATGCCCAGCAGGAAGCATTTGTCTACTATTCTTCTATACTATGCCTACAAGAGTGTCTACAGTAACGTCAGAAGCCGCCTGGATGCTGCTGAGAGTGTGTGCGTCACAATTGATCTGTGGTCAAGTCGCCAAATGCGCAGCTTCATCGGTATAACCGGACATTGCATCACTGATTGGAGCATGGATTCTTTCATGTTGGCTATGACAGATTCACCGGGCGTCACACCGGAGAACACTTCATGCAGCAGTTCTCCGAGGTTATGGAATCCTTCGGCATCGTATCGAAGATCTGTGCAATCGTTACAGATAATGCCTCGAACATGAAGCGCGCATTTTCTCTTCCTGGATTCAACGCTAGTGCTCCCGATAGTGATGGAGATAGCGACACCGACGATGAGTCTGACCCCTTAGCTTTCTGGAAGCTGCACAGGGAAGAGTTTCCCACACTGACACGACTTGTACCAACCCATCTAACGGTCCAGGCTAGCTCTCCACCAGTTGAGCGACTATTTAGTGTCGCGGGCAAAGTCTTTCGCCCAGACAGATGTAGGCTAACTGATGAAAAGTTTGAACGGATCATGTTTGTGCGGTGCAACAGGAAATGACTTGAGTGCTGAACATCTCAAGAGTTGACGCGAAATGCCCGTGTTTTATGTGTTGACGACTTGACTTAAATAAATAATGAATAAATGCATAATACTGCTGTTTTTGTGTTTTCATCGCTTTGACTTTCACCATTATGAAACATAAACGTAGCTTTCAATGTACTTGACTGTACTTGACTAAAATTTTCAAAGTACTTGGTACTTGTACTTGAGTTTTTCACAAAGTACTTGTACTTGCCTATATTTTTAGGTGAGTACTTGTACTTGGACTTGGCAAAATTGAAAGTATTCAAGTACATTGTGCATGTACTTGACCCATCCCTGGAGCTATGGCATGGTAGTATCTTTGTTATGCAGCCACCAAAGTCATTTACGTTTTATTTGTTTCTGTTTCTTCTTGTTGACTATGTGTACTGTACTGATACATGTCCATCGTCATATTAGTTTGCTTTATTTATTGAACATTGTCTAAAAAATATACAAACAAACACAATGATGGAACTACTCAAAATTATAGTATACGGTTAGCGATCACCAAGACATTATTTATTGTCTCTTTGATGCAAATACCCTCGTTACATACTGGACCTTGCACGCGTACATATTTGTTTTTTCATACTTTTTAATCTACCAATTAATGACAAAACAGGTTGATCGCATTTTTCTTTCACACTTGGGTGGTATTGGCAACAACAATTTAATTCATACATTACATATGAATAACAATGAACTGTAAGTCATAAAACATTCATCGTATTACGACATAGATCACTTTAAGATACTTGCTGGTGACAAAAATTTACAAATTTTCAATACTCAGCTTAAATATTCAATCTATAGATTCTAAATTTGATTAATTAGTTTCATTCGTCAGCTCACTACAGGACATAAATTTAGTGTAATTTGTCTACAGGAATGTTGGATATCCAACATAACCGATTTAGCAAATATACAACTACCTGGATACGCTTGTATTGCTCCAGGAAAGAGTAGCAGTAACAATGGTGACTTAATCACATATATTGAGAAAAAATTCCAACATATAGTCAAACTAAACATAAATTCATACAAACACTGGGAGGGACTAATTATTAATGTAACTGGAGGTGGCTTATCAAAACCAATTACTATTGGCAACATATACAGACCTCCGAGTATGATAAGAGAACATGTCAGGCAATTTATTAATAAAGAAATCCCGTAACCAAATCTTAATAGAACATAATAAACAATAACACTGAATCTTTTGATTATCAAATTCCACTTCCTTTCTAAGGTGGATTATACCGCTATACAACCATACACTAGTTGCCAAGTGTTATCTAAGAATAACTCCCATAATATAAATACACAGTATAAGCTAGTCCTCGCGGACTCTCATTACAGTAATATGTTACAACACACACACATATGTATATGTATATGTGTGAATACTTCAAGGGTAATAATACCTCACTTCAAAACCACAGATAACTACTAATCATAATACAGCAAACAATAGATACGTTCAATCAGAAAATAGACATTTACACTGGGCTAGTCTCATCTCGAATATATACGAACGTTTGTTGAAGTCGTAACCCACGTTAACGATTCCCACCACGCTTTACGACTTGACTTGCCATTCTCTTGGCAGCAGGGCAACCTATCTCGTTCAACCCTGGATCTGTCCCAGTCCTTCGCCAGCGCTCAGATGGCGAAATGCGTACAACAAATGTTTATATAAGCAGACCTAATTACACATCATATGACAGGTTTCCATAATTTCTATTGGCTAATGCAATATACAATTCAAACTAGGCATTGTGGAACACCCTCTCTACGATTACAGTGAAACCACCTGCTTGCCTAGAAACACTAGCAACAGAATACCACGCCCCACTGAGCGCATCTGCAACCGAGTTGCTGTAATTACGGAACTAAGGCGGTTGGTTAACAATATGTCTATCTACTGGCTTGACCTTCCTCATTTATAAAATTAAACCTCAGGAAAGTAGATTTAAACATCCAGAAATAGCAGAAATGCTACACTTCCCTTGCTTTATTTCTCAGAACTTTCGTTAGTAAATCCACCAATCCCAAGATGGATTAAAATTGACACAATAAACGATAAATTTAAGCCACTCAAAATATAATAAATGACAATAATTCGTCTGATTTGTACAATTTACCAAAAATTGAAGACAGACCCTAATCTAAGCTACGACATTATATTCGAAGTAACTGAAACGGCCAAGAATAAGCATATGGTAAGCAAATTAGTTAAGTTTAATAAACATAAACACACCAAATCTAAATGGATTACAACGGGTCTGCTAAAATCCATAAAGTTTCGAGATAAATTATATAAGAGAATGAAACTTACAAATCCTAATTCAAGGGAATACAAAAATATGCGTATTAACTTAAACACTTATGATACCATATTAAAGAGAAGCTTACGTGAATCCAAACAACATTATTTTGCGTCAACTTTCGCTAAATATAAATCTGACATAAGAAACACGTGGAAAACTATAAATGAAATTATTTCAAGATAAAACAATTCAAATTGTTTTCCCGAATCTTTCAGTATAACTAATATAGAAACTACAAACACTCTAGATATAGCTAACGCATTTAACACCTTGTTTACAAATATCGGCATAAAACTGGTTAATAACAACATATTTAGGTGACAAAGATTTTAGGCATTACTTTGATAAACATTTTAACTGCAAATTTGTACTTAACAACGTTGACGAACTAACTGTACAAAAACAATAGACAACCTTCCGTCTAAAAATAGTACCGGGTCTGATTTCATGTCAACCAATTTGCTAAAACAAATCGCACCTAAGATAATACAATCTTTACGGCTACTTATAAATCAAGTTTTTAATACGGGAATATTCCCTGAAAACCTAAAGGTGGCCAAAGTTATTCCGTTATTTAAAAACGGTGACCCATCAATAATCAACAACTATAGACCAATTTACCTTCTGCCTGCTATATCTAAATTATTGGAAATAAATTATGGGAAATCAACTATCTTCCTATTTTGAAAGTAACAACCTTTTTTCGAAATCCCTGTGTGGCTTCCGTTCTGGTCACTCGACGGAATATGCTGCATTAGACGTTGTAGACCGAATAACAATCTACATGGATAATCATGAGGTACTTTTTAGAATATTTCTTGATCTCTCTAAAGCATTTGACACCTTAGACCACAATACATTACTTTGTAAATAAAAAATATTACGGCATTGAAGGGGTGTCTCTGAAACTCTATGAAAGGTATCTATAAAATAGAACACAATATGTAGAAATTAATGATGTAAAATCTGATATCTTATATATAGAAACCGGAGTACCCCAAGGCTCCATTCTTGGACCACTACTTTGTTAAGTACAATGAGCAATTTCACAGTCTCAAACACCGATGATGCTGAAACATTGATTAATGAAGAACTCCACAAAATTAATGATTGGCTAGAAATAACTAAACTTTCTCTTAACGTAACTCAAACTAAATTCATGGTTTTTTACACACAAAAAATACATATAACACACGTATTCCTAAAATCAATGATAGTATAATTACAAAATATTAATTTCCAAACATTAACATTATATACACATCTAAACTGGATAAAACATTCTGAAATGTATCAAACAAATGTTCCAGAATAATCGGTATACTAAATAGACTTTAACAAATTCTGCCAATGAGAATAAAAATAATATAATACATTATTAGTACCACATATAATTTACTGTTTAATAACATGTGGGGTACCACTCTCAAAGAATTAATCAACTTCAGAAAAGGGCTGTACGTATAATAACTTTGAGTCATTGTTGTGCTCATACTGACCCGTTATTCAAAAACATAAACTTAAAATAAATAAATAAATAAAAGTACTTATATAGCGCCCAATCAATTAAAATTGCCCTCGGGCGCTTTACATACATGCACACGTGTATAATAGTATTATACATTAAAAAAATAAAAAAATAAAATGCTAACTAAGAAATAAATATGTAAAAAATATACCATTACCTTAAAAAAAAAAGAGAGAGATCATTAAAAAAACGTTTAAACAAATTAAGACGTTCTTTAAAAAAAACTACTATAAATACCTTCATTTATACAAGAAGAATAACCATAAATATGTTAAGAAACTAATAAAATAAAAAATATATGTATCAATAGAAAGCACATAAAATGTCCTCGTCGGTGAATTATAAAAACGCTTGTTTAAAAAGGTGAGTCTTCAAAAGTGTTTTAAACACTTGTAATGATGTTGCTGTCCTGAGTGTAGGAGGCAAATTGTTCCATAGAACCGCCGAGCAAACCGCGAAACGGTGATCACCATGAGTAACAGTTTGTGAGGCCGGTACGAACAAAAGGCGAGGCTGCGAGGTAGATCGTAGAGTTCTGTTGATGGGACGGTAGCCAATTAATTCACTTATGTAGTCCGGCGCTAGACAATTCAAGGCACAATACGTAAACACCAGCACTTTGTGGGTCGGTCTCAAATGAACGGGTAGCCAGTGTAAGCGCTGCAACACGGGCGTGATGTGTTCGTATTTCCTCGTGCGAGTAATTAGGCGAGCGGCACAGTTCTGCACCCTTTGTAGACGTTGCATCATCGTGTGTGGGAGACCATAAAGAAGTGCATTCCCATAATCTAAACGGGATGTCACTAGTGCGTGAACAAGTGTCTTGCATGATTCTTCCGTCAGATGTGGCCGAATTCGCCCAATGTTTCTAATATGATAGTAGCAGCTTTTCACAGTGTTGGCAATCTGCTGTTCCATTTTCAGGTTGCTATCAAATAGCACACCCAAACTGCGCACGCACGATGATGGTTGAATTCGATGGCCGGCTACTGTGATGTATACATTGGCAGGCAGACTGCCGCGTTTCTTCGCTGGAGAAAAAACGATTGCCTCGGATTTCTCTGTGTTCAGTTTAACTGGTTTCTAGTCAACCATGCAGCCACTTCCGCAACACACAATTCCACCTTAGCCAGTGCCGGAACAATTGATTCATCTCGTTCAACCGTGAGGTAGATTTGAATGTCATCAGCATAACTGTGATGCTCCATGCCGTGTTTAGCAACAAAATCTCCGATAGGTTTGGTGTACATGCAATACAATGTAGGGCCCAACACCGACCCTTGGGGGACGCCACACGCCAAGATTGACTCAACCGACTCGGCACTTCCCACTGCCATTTTCTGATACCGTTCGCTAATGTATGATTTCAGCCACGCAAGCGCCTTATCGGTGATACCAAATGAGTGTTCAAGTCGAGTCATCAACAACTGATGATCGACTGTGTCAAACGCGGACGACAAATCAAGCATCACGAGAATTGTTGTACATTTCCTATCCAGTGTCGCGGCAATGTCATTCTTGACACGGAGTAGAACTGTTTCTGTGGAGTGTCCACGACGGTACGCAGACTGAAAAGGGTCGTGCAGAGCATGTTCATCAACGTGCGTGCCAATTTGTTTTGCAACGACTTTCTCAACCAATTTCGACACAAATGGCAAGTTCGACACTGGCCGGTAGTTGCTCAAAATGTCTTTATCCAGCGTAGGTTTTTTCAGGAGTGGTTTAACGATTGCATGCTTGAAGTCAGCAGGTACATTTGTTGAGGTGAGAGACGCATTTATCATAGCGGTGATTAGTAGAACTAACTCATGCGAACATTGTTTTAGCAGCCACGTCGGTACTGGATCTAATTCACACGACTTAACCGGAACGGATGCAACTAATCGTTCAACGTCCGATTCAGTGACTGTCTCAAAGCAGACTAGTGGGACACCACTGAATGCCGCGTCGTTGCTCATAGCAGCCAACGTAATGTCCGAACGATCCTCACCGCAGTCGACGATGTATTTTCTGATGTTAGAAACTTTCTCAATAAAGTGATCACCAAAGCGTTGTGCCATGTCCACCGGACACACATACGATGGCATTGTCGTTATGCCACTATTGCCCATGAGGTTTCTTGTGATGCAAAATAGTTGTTTTTGGTCATTTTTGCAGTTGGCGATCTTAGCCGTGTAGTAGTTTCTCTTTGTGGTAACCAGCATGTTGTTGAAGACCACACATTGAGTGCGATACGCCTCTCGATGTACCTCAAGACGAGTTTGCAGCCATTTGCGTTCAGCTCGCCGTCGACGCTGTTTCTCGTCACGAAGCTCGTCAGTGTACCACGGACAGTCCGGTCGCAATGTTATGGTCGTCTTCCGCAGTGGGGCATGTTTGTCAACAAGCCGACGTAAGCCATTATTATATGTGGCAACCATGTCACTAACGGATGCCTCACTGTTTATGTCATGTAGCAAAGAGGTAATGTCACGTTTGAAATCAGGAAGACGTATATGACGCAATCGTCGAAAAACTATCTCTTTACGCATTCGAGCAGGCTTTGTGGCATTTACACAGAACATTATGGCCATGTGATCACCGGACGGATTTCCATGTATGTCACATAAGCACGGGTCATACACACTCGGTCGTGTAGTAACTATTGCACTGTTGTTTCGAACGATAACTACATCCAGGAGGTGACCTTTACTGTGCGTGGCATCTGTAATTATTTGGTTCATGCCACGGTCAGCGAGCGTCTCAGAAAAATGCCGTGCGTCAGGATCTGATATAATGTCAAGATGGAAGTTCAGATCGCCGGTAATAACGATGTCATGCGGGTCCAGCATCACGGTGTCCAAGTATGCTGACCACTGCTCGAAGAAAACAGACGTTGTAAAGGCGTTTCGTTTAGACGGTGGCGGACGGTATATAACACCCAATCTGAACTTGGCGCCACGTGTCGCAATATAATAGTCGGCATGTTCAAAATGGGTAAATTTAGGCCTATTATTATGACTTGATGTCACATTCTCAACTTTCATGCCGGACTTATACTTTAAGCCCACTCCACCACCGCGCTTCTGTGCAGGTTTTGACGCGGCATCGAACTTGTAGCGAGAGGTATGTTGAAATGTATAGCCAGATGGCACAAGTTCTTTTATCACCTGATTGTCAGTGACTGTTCCAAGCCAGGTTTCTGTCAACGCTAATACGTCGATGTCCCTGGAAATTACCAGGTCTGCCAGCGACAAGCTTTATTACGAACTGACCGAGCGTTGAGACAACACATCGTCAGTGGAACGTCACATGTATGATGTTTAATGCAGGGTAAATTTACCAGATGGGCTGCATTATTTGCTCTGGCAACATTTGCAGCTCGTGTAGCATACTCCAAATGGCGAGTAATCCGCGTTGGGATCGCGCGCTGTTTGCGCGTGCCCCCTCGTTTGCCACGCAAAGTTGGACGTGTCGTAGACAGTCCCAAACGTCTTATTAAGGAATATGTTGCATCCGGCAATCGGGGAGTGACACCCCTGGAGCCAGGCCAAAGAGCCCGAATGAAACACATTGTCGCACAATTACAGCCTGCCAAGTTATGTGACTCACGGGCGTTGTCGACCACCAACTTCGTCAACGTCACGGATGGCTGACGGCATTCATTTATAACATTTAAAAATCATAGATAACGTACACTGTCTTGAAGTATAAAAAGTATACCGTGAGAATCACTGTAGTTTCACGAACAAACAATGGTATTTGTGATCCTCAGTGCAGCGTAAATCCATTGAAAAACACGATAATTTCCAGAGAACAATTTGGCCTGCTGCCTGTTAGGCGCTTCCAACAACAACGGATCAACTTACTAAAATGAATGATATTTTAGCCCTTCAAGAATAACAAAATTACGATAATTTTTTACATAATAAATTACCTGCTCACCTTCATGAACGACAAGATGGCTGCCCGGGGATAGACGTGTATTCTGGTGTGTCCCGAGCTTTGCATAGTTTTTGTGGTGGGGAGGCCTTGGAGTGTGGAGGTTTTCAAGGTGGGTGACTGACCGAAGGAGATAGAGCACGCTGAACTTTTCGGACTTTGTGAAAGTGCTAGATAGAGGTTGCTTAGCTGCTATTAGTTCCATAACTTAAGCCTGAAATCGACGCACATTACGCCTCAGTGTCAGTGCCTGCCTGTGTAGCAGGGTGCATTACGTAACAACGTCTGGCACTGGCAAACAACGCCGGACAGTGGAACTGTAGACCCCCACTTGTTATTGTGTTCCGCATGACTGCGTTTGCAAGTCGGCTTACAATATGCCAAAGTCGCGTAGATCAAGCAATGTCGAGGACAACCAAGAAGATCAGTTAGTTCTAAGACTAATTGCAGCACTCAACGATTCAGCAGTTCTGAACAAAATGAAACAGGTTCTCTTTCCGGATGAACTCGCCAAAGAGATTCGTGAATTGAGACAAACGTTCAAAAACTTTCAACAGCAACTGGATGAAAAAAACAATAAAATTACACTGCTTGAAGATAAGGTTACTCATCTCCAGAACCAAATTGATGACAATGAACAACATGGCCGTAGGACAAACCTACGTTTCAATGGCATTGAGGAGATAGGTCATGGGGAGGACATTGAGTCAAAGCTCATCGAAATTTGCAACGAGCACATGAAAATCAGTCCTGCTGTATTGCCCAGCGACTTTAAACGGGTACACAGAATTGGTCGCAAAACGGACACCTCCACCAGGCCGCGACCCGTAATCGTCCGCTTCAAATCGGAGAAGACACGCGACAGAGTGTTTCAGTCAAGAGCTTCACTTAAACAAAAGAACGAACGAGTAGCCGAGCGAAGTTTGAAGATCTTCATAAATGAAGATTTGACAATAATGCGCTCAAAGTTGGCTTACGCAACAAGAGTGTTGAAAAAGGCAAACAAAATCAGAGACTGCTGGACTTACAATGGGAACATTGTAATCAAGGATGTCAACAACGTGATTCACAGGATATACACCTCGAATGAGCTGGACAAGTACCAATGACAAGCAAGGTATAGCACCAAATGTCGGTGATAATGATGTGAACAATTAGTTGTTGCTCACGTGACATTTCTGACTGACACGAAATTTAGTTCTGCGATTGGCAATGTCTGCTATATGAACTGTACGTATATAAATAAGTTGGTTAAAAGGTACCTGTTTTTCTATTAACGTAGGTTTTTTTTCTTTTCTTTAATATCTTGTTTTTCTATTTGCAGTGTTCCCTATATCAACTTTTTTTGAATATATCTTAGTGCAGTTTGTTACTCACTTGTGTCGTGACTTGTGATCCGTTTTCTGTTTAATGCTTCTTTATTTTCCACACAACTTTTTATTTGTTATAATATAATAACCTATGCATTTATATATATTGGAAATGCGTTGAGTAAAATGCATTAGATTGCATTTGCAATGTCAGCTATAGGAACTATATGTATGTAACAAAAAATTAGTTAAAGGGTACATTGCTTTTGTATTAACGTACGTTTACTTTCAATATCTTGTTTTGCTATTTGCAGTATTCTCTAAATCATTTTTTTTAAATCTCTTAGTGCAATTTGTCACTCACTTGTATCGTGACTTGTGATTCGTTTTCTGTTTATTTATTTTCCACACATGACTTTTAATTTTTTTTATAATATAACCTTTTTGCATTTATATATGCTGGAAATGTGTTGGTTAGAATGCAGTAGAATGCATTAGCTCCTACCACTAGAAATACAGTTTTATTCTTAAGTTTTTTTTTCTCGGGCCATCTTGTCAAATGGTCCTGACATTTTTCTATTACATCGCCTTTTTTTTCTTGAATTTTTTTCTAAACATAATGTTTTTTTTCTCTATCTCTGACACTTTAAGTAGCTACTTATCATGCATTGCTTTAGCTGTACATGAACAAAATACAAATATTATTAAACAAAATCTAGTAACTCAAACACTAAAGGCACACACTCATATTGAAACATTACTGCACATTGAAAATATGCTGATCTCATTAAAATTTAAAACACACTGAAATGATAACTGACGAAACTTTTCTCCAATTTACAGGTGGTATTACAAATAATTGTCTAAATAATATACTAAACATCAGTAATACTGTTGATGAAAATAATGAATTGCCAACAATACGCCGATCGTCATATTATGATTTTGAAAAATTTAATTTGTTAGTTCAAAACAATAATAAACATTTCAGTATCCTAAACTCAAATATACAGTCCATTAATGCAAAGTTTAGTGTGCTCGAGGCATTTGTAAATGACTTGTCTTCCTTAAATTTTAAATTTAGCATAATATGTCTCCAAGAGAGCTGGTTATCTGATAATGATGATTTATCATTAATTCTATTAAATGGATATGACTGTATATCCCAAGGAAAAAGTTGCAGCACCAAAGGGGGATTATTAATATATATAAATAAACACTTTGATTACGAATTAAAGATGAAATTAAATATGTATGAACAATGGGAAGGACAAATAATACAAGTAAATGGAGGAGGCTTATCGCAGACAGTCACTATAGGAAATATATACCGACCACCAAGGCCTTTAACTGAAAACTATAACGAATTTATAAATGAATTTACAATGGTCCTGTCATCTGTGCAACATCATCAAAACAACAACCTTATTCTTGCAGGGGACTACAATATAAATATGCTAAAAATAAACGAGCAACAACACTGTAGCACATTCTTTGACATGTTAACTTCATTTAGTCTCTTCCCACAAATTACTCTTCCTACAAGGTTCACAACATGTACTGGTACACTTATTGATAATTTTTTTGTAATTTAACAAAGCATATTTTGCAAAGTACAGCAGGAATATTAATTAAAAAATGTTCTGATCATCAACCATATTTTATGCTTATGAACACTGCTCTAAAAGAGGAACATACTACTAAATTTATACGAGTTAATGTACAAAATAAAGAGGCTATGTTAAAAGTCAGAAATGATATAATCTCTTCTGAAATTCAAAAAAAATTAGATACAAGTTCAAATGCTGATCCAAACCATAATTATAACATCATCATCAATTAAATAAATCAAGCTAAAAATAAATATATGACTAGCAAATTAGTGAATTATAATAAATATAAACATAAAAAATATACATGGATAACTCAAGGCTTGCTAACCTCAATACGATACAGAGACAAACTTTACAAACAATTAAAAATCACAAACCCTGAATCTTCTTAATATGGTGTATTATTGATTAATCTAAAAACATACAATAGTATTTTGAAAAGAAGTTTTCGCAAAGCAAAGGAATCATATTTTGACAAATGTTTTAATCAATTTAAATTTGATATAAAAAACACTTGGAAAACTATAAATGAAATTTGTCTAAACATAAAATTAATAAATCATATCCAAAATATTTTAAAGAATCCGATTCTACTGTGGCAGACAAATTAGAAATTGCAAATAAATTCAATACATTATTTACCAATATAGGTAGTAATGTGGCTAATGATATTAAATACAAAGGCATTCATGATCATTCATATTATCTAAATAAAATAGTAAACTGTAATTTTACATTTAAATATGTTGAAGAAGATACAATAAAGAGAACAATAATTAATCTACCCAACAAAAATAGCTGTGGATGTGATGGTCTCTCTACCAAACTGCTAAAAATGCTCGAACCAAATCTTTAACTTTATTAAACTAAAAATTGCTAAGGTAATTCCCATTTATAAAAAAGGTGAGCCAGCAGTATTCAATAATTATAGACCCATATCTCTGCTATTTAAAAAGTACTTGAAACATTTTTTTTGGACCAATTATTTTATTTAAAAGACTAAGCTTTTTTTGACCATCAGTATGGATTCCGACCTAAACATTCAACTGAATACGCAGCACTAGAATTAATAGATAGAATAATAACCAAACTGGATAAGGATGAAATACCCATTAATATTTACCTAGATCTTTCCAAAGCCTTTGATACCATTGACCATTTAATTTTAATTGACAAATTGAAATATTATGGTATACATGGAACACATCTGAACTTATTCAGCAGTTACCTAATAAATCGTAAACAATATACGGAAATTTACAATATAAAATCAAATATGTTATCAATAACAACAGGTGTACCACAAGGTTCAATCTTAGGACCCCTGTTATTCATCATATATATCAATGATTTTGCACAAGCCAGTAAAACGTTTAATTTCATAATTTATGCTGACGATACAACTCTATCAAGTACACTAAACACTTTCAGCGATAACATACATGACGAAAATTTAGAATCCTTAATAAATGAAGAACTTTTAAAAATAAATGAATGGCTCAAAATAAATAAATTATCGCTAAACATAGCAAAATCGAAATACATGACATTTCAAAAGGCAAAGAAAAATATACAGACACTTACTCTGAAGATAGACAATGTAAATATTGAACAAATCAAAGAATTTAATTTTTTTGGTTTAATTATAGATACAAATCTAAACTGGAAAAAGCACACTGAAAACATATAAAATGCTTGTTCTAAAAAAATTGGCATTTTAAATAAATTGAAACATGTGTTACCTCTTCATATTAAAATAATATTATATAATTCTTTAATGGTACCATACATTAATTATTGCATCATGGTGTGGGGCTTTCAATCAAATAGAATAATAAAACTTCAAAAAAAGCCCTGAGAATTATTACCTTAAGTAATTATACTTCCCACACAGAACCACTTCACAAAAAACTCAACTTGTTAAAAGTAGATGACATTCTTAAATTACAACAATTAAAATTTTACTATAAATATTTACACAATAACTTACCAGTTTATTTACAAAACTGGAGGATAATGTTTAACTATGAGGTACATAATCACGATACAAGAGTCAAAACTAAAATATACACTTATAAAATTAAACATGAATTTGCTAAGAAATGCCTTAGGCATAATTTACCACTTTTACTAAATAACATTCCTGATATTGTCAAAGAAAAGCTTAGTACACTTAGTTCACAAGGATTTGCCAAGTATGTTAAACTTTATTTTTTACAAAACTATCAAGTAACATGCACCAGGCAAAATTGCTATATATGTATGCAAAATTAAGAACCGACAACCATCTGTCAACTTGATACAGTACAAAACAGTGCCTAAACGACAAACTCAATAAGCATGTAAGCTTGCTCACACTACACACATGCTCACACTACACACATGCTCACACTACACACATGCTCACACTACACACATGCTCACACTACACACATGCAACATATTGTTTTTCTTTTTTCTTCTTCTTATTCTGGAAGAATTTGATTAGGTGATGTATTGATTCAGTTAAAGTTTTATTACAAAAGGTGGCTCCGCGATAGCGACTACCATAGTCTTAGAGGAGTCTCCTGACCCTACTTTTTGTTATTTATCATACATTATGCAATGTTTACTATAAGTTTATATATCTGTTATTAATTTTTTTTGACATGGATGTATTGTATGAATTATTTGAAATGTATGGGTCAAATAAAATAAATTCTTCTTCTACGTTGGAAAATAGCTACAAATACCATGATTCATGGTCACAATACACGCAATCAACACAAAATTCACATTTATGGTACAAATCATTCATTTGCAAAATTATGTCTTAAATACAGTTTACTAAACACAATTAACAACACTTCCCTTAGTGTGATAGCTAAAATGTACACACACAGTTTACATGGTTTTTTAAACTACGCTAAGAACCATTTCATTCGAAATTAGAACAACACTTGCACAAACATTAACTGTTTGTGTACACGCAATCAACCACAATGACCTCACCCACACCCAAACACCATAAAATACTTTTAATTATTTCACCACATTCTATGAACATACATCTTATAATAAAATAATCTATCGTTGTTTTTTCACTGACGATGTATCTTATTTTACTGCTTATGTTTTAGATAATAGACAGCATATTTTTTTCTTTCAACAGAAACTGAACTATAATTATACTATGTGTGGTCCCAGGGTAGCGACTTCTTTTCAAATCTTAGTGGGAGTCTCCATCATCCTCATCGTACACCTCTTTATATTATAATATTATAATTTGTCACATTAGTATTGGATGTAGAGTCTGGATAAATAAATCCACTTCTGTTCTGTTCTGTTATTGTCTTGATGATAATAAGCATAATACATACATAGTATGCATTTATTACTTCTTTTATCCCGTCTTATTTTCTGCCTTACTTTCAATCTTATTTTCCGCCTTGCATCGCGCCTAATGTTCCTTCCTCGCGTCCGCCGTTCGTCTCATGATGTCATCCCGTTTGTAGTTCACCTCATTCGTATCCTCTGTGCTTCGCTTTTTATTTCTATCAACTCCGTATGTTCACCCATGCATATCTATCTCTATCTCTGCACACCTTTCTTCATCTATGTTTTCTTCACTGCTCTTTCTTTCCGTCGATACGAGGACACGTAATCGTGTTTACAAGCGTGCGTTCTCTCACACAGTGAAAAGGACGTGACGTTCGGAAGACGAGTGACATCACGATGCGCAGACCGCGGCTCCAGATACTATTTCCGTGCTTCGCTGTCGTTGGTATAATAGTCCTCTGCGGCCAATACCAGCGACTTGCTGATCAACGCGATGTCACCAGCCCACTACCGTTAATGGACCAGGTCCACGCCATCCCTATTGTGGTGCATCGCCCACCGGTTTGCAAGAGGCAGCGAGTGAACATTGTGTACGCGAAGACGCACAAGTGTGCCACCACAACAACCAGGACTCTCCTCCGTAAGTTCGTTGAACATAGTAGTCTCTCGGTCGCCAGGCCTACTCCGGGACATTACATGCTCTGTTACCCGTTCCCGTTCGAGTCGGGCTGTTTCCGTCCGACCAATGCACCGTTTAACATCGACACGACTCTGTCTACATCACGAGCATCCGGGAACCTTTCACTCGGTTTAAATCCGCGTTTAACTACTATTCAATCCAGGAACGGTTACCGAATATGACCCACTTTGCCGAACCCGTGGTCGAGTACCTACGAGACATCCCTAAGTACGAGGCGATGTACACCGTTCCCGAGTACCAGCTCCAGAAGTGTACGGGCAGCTTTAGCTTCACCCACATTACTCTGGCGTTCGAACTTGGATTGCCGACCGGTTTCCACGTCAACACAACTGACCAGACGAACAACGCCACCTACATCCGGTACTGGATCCGTGACTATCATCACGGAGTATTACGACGAGTCGTTGGTGCTCCTGCGGCGCCTTATGTGTTGGAAACTGGAAGACGTCCTTTATTTCAATGAAAATGTAAAGAATTATGCATACAAACACAAGCAGATCGAGTTGACCTACGTGAACAATTTTAAGCGTTACAACCAACCGGAGTATATACTTTATAATCATTTCAATAAGATGCTGTGGCGGCGCATAGCTGAAGAGCCCGACAACTTCTGGGATGAATTGAGTCGATTTAAAGTGTTACTTAGCGAAACAGCTGAGTTCTGTCGGAAGGCAAAACACGGCGATGTTGTTCCGCTCCTCCAAATGGAACGAAGAATTCGTTATAACAATGGTTTGGTGTGACATAGAGTATCCGGGGTGGAAAGTGAAATCATTGAAAAATAACCATGCCACTGTGCCTGGTTGTTGAATATATCGTGTAATTGTGCTACATAACATTATAGAAAATAGCAGCATGCTGCATCGCGCACGTTTTCATTATGAACACTGTTTTTTATAGGATCACGCAATCTTCGAATTCTTAATGGTGTCACGACATTCATGAAAAGAAACAAAAGGCTACGTTTTGGTGTTATGCACCTAAAAAATTTAATACATTTGCAACTACAATGTAAATTTTCACGTCAGTCGTTTTTTGCAGAATGTGGTCTAAAAATGGAAGATTAGGAAAGAAGAAGAAAACGTAATATCCAATAACACTAAGGCTGACATTTTGCGGAAGCTTGGCCAAAAGCAACAAGCAAGCGACGTTTCCGGCGAGTCATTTGTTATTTCAAAGATCTGGGGTCAGTTTGGTTCTATTGCCAACATATGACATGGCATGCGGTGCGTTGGATTTGTAAAGTTTGAAGTAGATATACATATTGGACAAGATCCGACCTAATGTCGGCGTCGTCGATAAGTAATTTGTTGAAAAACATCCGGCACAGTTCTTTATTGAAGATAAATTCGATATAAATTGGTTCCCGTTTCGACACCAGGCCCAGGGCAACAAGGTTATCCGCCCTGAATTTGATAATTAACTAACTATACTTATATTATATAGTAATATATAGTTAGTCTTATACTTACTTTGATTGGTATTATGTCCGCGTGAGCAACAGTTATGACATGCAATGGACAACATACGAAATTCGAGCAATAACACAGTAGTTACTTTCATTAACGTGGGCTGGAATTGCCAGTGTGAGCTTTTCCGAAATTCAGAAAGGTATCATTTGAATACTGAATATGTGTTAAATCACTTGCATTTATTGGATGTAATTCGTATGTAAAGTACACACACAATTGATGGCATCATGTTGTGACCAATAATGGTTGGCGCGGTTCATGGAATTCGGTAGATGTGGGTTTCCTAATAAACCGCTAACGTTACAACTGTGATTGCTGTTGCAAAGTGTTTGTTTGTTTGTTTGTTTGTTTGTTTGTGTTTGTAGTACTCATTTAGGTGGATGACAACACAAAATTACCTTTTGGTTCCCGTCAACATACAAATGTGAATATCCTCCCTCTATTTACCAGACAAAACTCAAATTGACGTGACTAATAGTGTGTAACTGCTTAACGTTAGATACATTTATAACAATATGCACAAAACGTTTTGATAGTTAAAACCTTTTTAATTAAAACATATAAAACATCTTAAGATAACATGGAACGTCCGTAATGAAGACGTTTCTGCATTTTATATGTAAGCAAAAGCACACGGGATTAATGTTGCCCGTTGTCCGATATATCAAAATACAGTTTGTAATATATCGTGGTGATTTACCTTTTCCCGTGTTGACGATGATGACGTTTTAGAATATAATTCTACAACTGATGACGGTACGTTTATCACATTGGTCATACATGTAATGCGTGACACTTGTTCCGATATTTCTTTTCAACAGTATGAATATGATGATGGTGAAGAGAAGCCGAGTGACGTTTTGCATAATTTAGATCCAGACAATAATTTTCATAATAGTGTACAAACCAGTTCAAAATATTACAGTGATCAGCAAATTGTATGTGATGTCTAATTAGAAAATTATTTTTCAGTTTTAATGCTCGAAGTTTAAATAAAAGTTTTTTCAATTTTTTTTGGATTTAATTGATGATGTTAAACTATCGTTTGATATCATAGCTATCTTAGAGACCTAGGCTGATTCAAGGACAATTAATGATTATTCATTAGACAAATCACCAACAAAAAGACATGGCAAATGAGTTCAACACATTACAAATGTTGGTCCTAATTTAGCAAAGGACATCGTTAATCCGCATGAACATAATTCTCTGTATGATTACTTATGTAAGCAGTAATCTTTGATGTGGCACTTTGTCGAAAGCTTTTTGAAAATCAAAGTAGATGACATCTACTGGTGATCCCTCGTCTACCCACTTAGTGATGTCTTCCAAAAAACATAATATATTTGTTAAACATGACCTCGCTTTTAGAAACCCATGTTGAGATGGGTTTATCATGTTATGTTTAACAAGAAAATCCACCATGTGATCTTTAATTAGTCTTTTTTAATAATTTGCAAATCACCGATGTTAAACTGACTGGTCTATAGCATCCTCGCGCGCCAGGGGTCGCTGCTGCTGCTTACGTCAGTGCCAACCAGCAGTACCCCTGGACGATCGCTTTGCGAAACTCTGAATTTAAGCTCAGCATATGAAATCGCTCGATAGATCAGTGGATGTCGGCAGATCAGGTGGTCATAATAAAACTAATTTCAACCAACCGTGGCTCGTGTTACATGCAATGTTTAGGAAGTAGAAGCAATTATTCGAATACACAATACCGCTCAGCTGCTCGTGCTAATGGGCGAACGGGTCATTATATATTGGGATTCCCAGAAGTCGTTTATCCGTTTTCAAATTGAGGCGGGTATTTGCGCTGTTCTCACGGGTGATGCAGTCGCGACTGGCGAAGTCAATTACTAGTTTCACTCAGCTAACTTCCGCACTTCGCGCAGGGGACCAGCCAGGACTACTTTTGCATGGCAAACAGCGCTGGCTTGCGAGGATGGTCTATAATTCCCTGACGTGTTTCTCGAACTTTTTTAAATAACAGAAATTTATGAAGGTAAATATATTGAGTAACAAAAAGGCATTTGAAAAATATAAATACAACGCCATAAACCCGTGTATAAAGTCTCATAAACGGTGTTACAAATTGCTTCGTGTTCGAAAGGTAGTTTTTAATCGAATCACTTGCTATTCCACGCACACCAATAGTTAATTTATGTAACTATCTCGTGGTAACGATCGAACGCCTTTTTGAGATCAATAAATACACAGACGGCATGCTTTTACTGTCCTTAACATTTTTTATTTCCTCAATCAATTCCAATACAGCGTGTGACATAGACATATCAGCACGGAACCCGTACTGATTTGAATTTAATGTTATTTATTTAAAAAAACTGTCTGTTCTGTTAAGGAACAGTTTTTCTAGGATTTTTGAAAAATTGCGGCAATAAAGAAATGGTCCTATAATTTGTAACGTCGGTTTTCGTACCACTTTTAAAGATGGGTATAACTTTGGCAATTTTCATACGTGTTGGGAAAACACCAGATCTAAATGAATTATTACATATACGAGTAAGAGGTTTGCCTATTACATGAATGACCTTCGTGACAATGTCCATACCTATGTCTTCAAAGTCTCAAGATATATTGTTGATGCACGCTTACACTGTAGTTATTTAGTTCCTCCTCATCGACAGGTTTGAAGAATAAACTTTGATCAATACTACTTCCTAAATAATCATACACAGAGCTACGTTCATACTTATTGCTGATTTCCTTCGCTAAATTACGACCAATATTTTGTTTAAAAAACATTAAACTAATTTGCCATTTTTGTTTTATTGGTAATATCTCTATAGCCACAAACCAGATGTGTTGGAAAGTTCACCGACTGGTGTTGTTTACGTAATACGTAACACATTATTCAATATCGCACATGATTCTTTAATGGGTTTTTTTCCTGACAACCTAGTACTGTAGTATGCTTTTTTCAAGCCAATCTTAAGATAATAATTAATTTATTATTAATTTATTTATTTGTACACGTTTATCGAGATTCCGCAGTTTCCCTGAGAAATATTCGATATAAACCATTCTTCTTACGACACGCTATTTCTAAACCATTCTTCTTACGACACGCCATTTGTAAACCATTCTTCTTACGACACGCCATTTCTAAACCAGGGTTTTTCATATGTGTTTGCTTTATCCTATCTGTTAATTATTCAGTTTTCAATCTCATATTCTCAATACCACAATGAATATGTTGAGGATATAAACAGGGTCTAGGGTGGATGTAAAAAGGGAGAGAAGGGGGTGGGAGATCGATGTTTATTGAATTCAGAGATGACGGTGGGGCCTGGACTGAAAAGAATCCAGGGTGGTCGCAGATACCATTTCTTGGGGCAGACGTGGGGAAAACGACATCTTCCGGCAGTGCGTACGGTGGACATCTTCCGGTAGTGTGTACAGTGGAGGAAAAGTTTATACCCGATGTCCTAGTGTTTGTTTCAAGTGGGCCGGATAGTGGGGGCAAGTACTTCGGTAAATCAGTACTGTAATTAGTATGTCAGATGTAACTGTAACTATTTGCTAGATTCTAAATTAAGTAAACTTATTTATTCTTTGAGATTGTTTTATCAATTATTGGTAACGTAATTGAAATACTTGTCAAACCCTTACTGCATTGGAATTTATGCAATTATGTGTTATTGGTATTTTTCGAAAGTGTCTGAGTGAGCCAAACGTAACCAGTCTCCCTGACCCAGATTTAGGTTATCTACAGCAACTGTCAATTCGTTATTCCGTACATTAAATCATTATTGTTATATTTTTATTGATACGCTAATAATACATGCATGCATCACCTGCTATTTTTTTCAACACATTATTTCCTAATTGAGCTGTAGATATTTCTGTTTTGAAAATTGTACCGTTTTGTGTTATATGTGGGTCAAATAAACACTTCCGATTCCGAAGTACAGAGAATTAATTGCGATGGCTCCTGTGTTGTATTTGTGTATATAGCATACTATATTAAAGGCGTGCTAACTTTCTACGGGTTTGGAGGGTTGGTCAGTTTAGTGAAGTGATACACACCACGTAAGGTAAACTTACTTGTATATAGAGTACACTGCGACGTCAGGCAGGAGGCATTGGGATATGGATTATGGGTGACTGCGTAGGCATGGACTGTCTACAGTTTGGAGCGTTTTGTCCGGTCGGTGTCAGTATTCGCAGTGTAGGTCTACGGGGTTTCTTCTTAAGGTTATTGTGGAAATCCCGGCAGTCGAGGAATAAGTCCACAGTTGTGGCGGTGTGCATGATTTAAAAAACGTTTACTGTGTGGGTTGTGGTAGGCAGCGGTGCGTGACAGCGGGTGTTGCCTACCACTCCCAATACGTGAATGTCACATGGCGCCTTTAAATGTCCTCCTAAATTCGACATGTGGGCGAGCTGTGAGCACATCGGTGACATTTGTCTAAGCTTGTGTAGATGCGTTCATTGGGTACAATAAATAACTGGCTAACCACAAAGTGCATCCCCCGCTGAGGCAAAAAGAGTACCTCTCGGGGAAAAGAGTTCTGCTCGAGATCTCAAAGGGGGAGCAGCTGGGTGTTTTGGGGAGTTCCGTTTATTACGTCCACATTTGTCATTTTACGATGTGCATCTTCGAAAACAGTTGCTCAAAAGGGTAAGCTGTGCCAAATAAATTGAAACATGCACTTGGTTTGTTTGATCAAACCAGGATACAGTTCCACCGGCAAGTACATGGGACACACCTCCTTGGGGG
>CM034536.1:5240559-5303162 GCA_020002185.1 Paraescarpia echinospica | reverse complement strand
CCTTCCTCCTCCCTCCCTCCGCTTCCCTCCCCTCCCTCTGCGTCCCTCCCCTTCCTCCCCCTCCATCCCCTTCCTCCTCATCCCTCCCCCTCCCTTCCTCTCCCTCCCCCTCTCTCCCCTCACTTCCCCTTTCTCCCCTCCCTTTCCCTCCCTCCCCTCCTTCCCATCCCTCCCCCTCCCTCCCCTCCCTTCCGCTTCCTCCTCCTCACCTCCCTCCCTCCTCTCCTCCCTTCCCCTCCCTCCCTCCCCTTCTCTTCCTCCCTTCCTCCCTCCCTTCAGCCCCTGCCTTCCCCTCCCTTCTCCTCCCTCCCCTCCCTTCCCCTCCTTCCCTCTCCTCCCTCCCTTCCCCTCCCTCTGCCTCCCTCCCTTCCCTTCTCCTCCCTCCCCCTCCCTCCCCACCCTTCCCCTTCCTTCCCCTCCCTTCCCCTCATTCGTCAACTCTAAAGTTAAACAAAATAAGTTCTTCCATTGAAAACATTCAAATACTGAAGAGATAACAAAACACAACAAAACCCACTGATGAGTGACTCTGGTGACACTGACAAAGGATACTGAATGTGTCGCTTGACGCGGTCGTACTTGGACACCATTACGGTGCACGCCCCACACCCTCCTTCGCCACATCCCAGCTTCGCTCCTGTCAGTCGAACTGGCGCAAAGGGTTAAGCTCCAAATCATAAAAGTGTCTCAATACTCATTTACCACATGCATACAAAAGTACGTAAACCAAGACATTTCAGAAATATCTTTCATACTGGTTCAACTAACTATATGTTCAAATTGTACTGTCTTTAAAAAGAGAGGACCCCCCGTTTATAAATATGTTTGTCTTAGTAATAGTAAAATTCGATTGTTAACAAGATTAAACAAGATTGCCACTCAAAGCAACCATGCCAAATGCCTAATGTCCAAAGAGGCCATTCACCAACAGACTCTAACACATGCATTGTATTCAACAATATTTACCAAACGTAGATATATTTCAATATTCAACATGCTGATGTGTACATGACCAACACGACATACATTAGATGTAACGGTTTATGCCAACAGTCATGACGCGTGATCGCCATCCAAACCAAAGGTTACAACTTTAGCGGTAAATAGTATATGCACTAATTCAACAAGATTCTAGTTGTGGGAGGGAAACAATTTGGTTAATCAGCAGTTACGGGGCTAAACAGGATACTTATGTACAGCTGATTGACCGAGGTCACATCCTGGCTGTTTACAGCACATTGTACGTATATTGAGGCAACTGGGCAGGGTTGGAATGCCAGTGATGACAGGGTACTACACCATGGTGACAGGGTACTACCTCGTGTAGGGACTTCTGTAGGGAAATGATTAATGTATTAAAATAGCATTTTCTCAGGTAAGGTTTAAGGTACTCATACAGTCATTTGCAAAAGTTTAAGACCAGGCACGATTTTTTGAAGAAATTTGACAAAACTATGATTTTTTGGCCTTCATGTAACATTATATCAGTTTATTTTGCCAAATAAACGTAGTACAACATAATATGAAACTTTGTCGTCCAAAAGTGTCAGTGTCTCTACTTTTCAGTATTTAGTGTGGCCTCCTTTGCTGTCTATGACCGCCTGGATGCGATGTGGCATGCTAGAAACCAGAGATTCGCAGTACTCCTGGGTGATTTTGTAAAGAAATAGACAAGAGGTTTGTGTGTTAACACTCTATGTTAAAGAACTTGTTCAACATTACACTCAGCTATGAGAGTGGTGAGTATCTGTGACGAGAGGATACGGTTGTCACGGAGATACTGCAGCAAGGTCACCTCAGGGTCAGGGTTGTGCTCGATCACCTGAAAGACAAAGATATTTTAAGACTGAACCACTAGCATTCTGTTAAATGCATTACATTTTTTGACACAAAGTTTGGCATCAGAATCAGTAAAACGTTTACCAAATTACACAGAATGTTAAGTATGTCCATCTACAACAGTCTAGCATGGACTTGTAGTTATTTTGATTATGTTACAGACATTAAAAACAAACACACATGTAATAATAATAATAATAATAAATAACTTCTTACGCGCCAATATCCTCAGACAATCCGAGCTCTGTGGCACACCAAAACCAAAGGATTAAGCATTCTCGTACTCGTGTGATAGGCGAAAGTCGTCAACAAATGGATGGATATATTAGGAAGCTAGGGAGGATAGGCGATATTGAAAAGATAGGTTTTGAGGTGACGACGAAATGTAACAATATTTTCTGCTGATTTAACATTAACGGGAAGCGAATTCCATATAGTTGGCGCGGCAACTGAAAAAGCTCGAGTTAAAATGTACATAACTCATATACATACATACTGATGCATACATGTGTATTGGTTGTGAAATTAGTCATGTTTATAACTGCACGTATATTAACAAACTTTAATATACCAAGGCTTAGTTATTAACTGTTTATCAATAATAGTAATATTGTTACTGTCTGTAACATTTATTATAGCAGAAGTCACTTATGAAGAGTATGCATAATGTTTAGAAAATCTATTAAAAACAGTAACAATAATTGTGCTTTAATTGCTGGTTATCAATATGCTGAGTGGGTTCACCAAGTGTCTCTTCTCTTTCGGTATCAACATATTGGTCGATAAGGGGCGTGGCATGTTTACTTTCAAAATTTATCCTTCGTTTAATGTTCAATTATAGCATACCAATTATTTTGAATAGATTACTTTTAATATTATGTAACTTGTAAAGCGCTACAGAACCAAGAATTCAACCATAAGCTAAGTATATTTAAACTGTAAGCATATTTTAACAAGTTTTGGTCCTGTCATATTCAACTTAATATAACCGGCGTTAAACTTAAAGCCGTTAATCCCCGTTATGATTATCGCTCACTTTCGCTGGTCGGCAATGTTTAGTTTTTTAAATGTTGTCCTTTGTAAATATTACACTGTTAAATTATTAAGTTACAAAACATGATGCGTGGGTTTTTTCTGTTGACCTTTTAGATTATGATTGGCATTTTATATTATTACAATAAAACGGTACTTAAAACGGAATCATGGTGCAGTTAAGTTGTGAACTATAACTATTATAGGGCATTGCCATTGAGAGATTGATACAGCAGTCAGTTTCTGCCTATCTAAGGCTACGGCTATGTGAATTTTAGTTAGAATAGTTCTTCCTCCCTTAATAGGCCTGCAAGTCTCAATTTAGTTAAAGGAGTTGGCCCCGGTTCAACATTTTCTAATTAAATAAAGTAAGCTTTATTGTTAAAATTGAGACTACTGATCTTGTAAATATAATTTAGTTTTTGACAATTACGCATTAGCCTTTGCGCTGGGTTTAATATTCTTTACTATTTATTATCTATATGATATATAATTATATGATTTTGGTATATTAATTTCTACTAAATATGATAATAGTCTAACATAATTATGTCACCATTATATTTATTATGTGTTTTCTGCTTGTCTTGCTCTGATGCTGTGAGGGATAAAGTTTTTGTTTTATGACAACCATTGACATATAATCACTAATGTGTTTTATCCTAATCACACTAGAATCCATCATTCTATTTCAATTTTGCATAGTCTGCCATGTCTTCATGTTTGTTATAATAACAAGTTATTGCCAATCCCCCGCTCTACGCCAACATTGAAATTGGCAATAATGTTATTACGAGCAGGAGATGTAAGTCTCAATCCTGGGCCAGCTGTTAAACGAAACATTCGGATGGCCACTACAAACGTTCGATCTGTACGAGACTTTCTGATCTATTAATTTCAAAGAAAATAAGCATTCTTGCTGTAACTGAGACATGGCTCAGACCACATGATACACCTGCGTGCATTGGTGATGTTTCCCTTTCTGGTTACACCTTTCACCATCGACCACGTTTAGCCGGCCGTGGAGATGGTGTTGGCTTTCTTATAATATATCACAGCAGTTCAAAGTTAAATTACATTCTAACCCTGAATACTCCAGGTTTGAGTCCATCTGTGCTGAAATTTCAGATTCTTCTTTCTCCGCATACTTTGTTTGTATCTATCGCCCTCCAGGACATCCGGCAAATTTCTTTGAAGACTTTCAGGATATGTTAGAAAATCTGGCAGTTATTCATTCAGAATTTTACATTCTTGCTGATTTTAATCTATATTTGGATATACCTTATACAACTACAACTACGTTTGATGATATTCTGGCATCATTTGATTTGAAACAACATGTTACCTTTTCGAAACATACACATGGCTTGACCTCTTGATAACCCGTTCAACGTGTAATAATATCCAAGCACGTACTGTTACTGTTTCAGATGGGTTATCAGACCACCATACTGACATTGCTAATGTTAACGTTTCTATAACCCCATTAGAGTGGAAACACAATATGTCTTACAGAGCCATTCATAGGATTGACATAACATCTTTAATGGCTGATATCCTTATATCCGACCTTATCACAGATAAAAAAAACATCTATCTGACTTATATAAACAGTACTGTCAATTACTCAATGTATTACTTAACAAACATGCACCTATAAAATCCAAATGTGTGTCAGAAAGGCCACCGGTTCCATGGATGACTTCCAAAATTATCTAAAAGGCGTCGTCGTTATTTAGAGCGTGTATGACGCAAATCGCGCTCGCCATTAGATAGGCCGCGCTATTCTAAGCAATGTCACCTCTGTAACAGACAAATGGCCAAAGCTAAATCAGATTATTTTACAAATATGGTCATAAATAAGTCTGATAACCCGCGTCAGTTATGCAACTGCATAAATAACATTCTACACAGACGGCCTACTCCATCGCTACCTGATCATGTGTCAATTAAATCTCTATGTGATTCGTTCTCTAGTCACTTTAAGAATAAAATCAGTATTATTCGTTCTGCTTTCCCACGTCATAATATAAGTAATGTCAGTGTGGACTTTCCACAAGTAAATTCTCAACTTGTATCATTTGAACCTGCAACAGTTGATGAAGTTAGGAAAATAGTTATGTCCTCCCCAAATAAATCTTGTGCATTTGATCCATTTCCAACAATACTACTAAAAGCATGTCTCGATACACTAATTGGACCTATAACAAATATTATAAATGCATCACTTTGCTCTGGCTGTTTTCCTGATGATTTCAAATACGCCCATTTCACACCACATCTTAATTAAGAGTCATCTCTGCCTAAACAAGACATAAACAGTTACAGACCTATTTCTAACCTCAGCTTTATTTCCAAAATACTAGAAAAGGTTGTAGCAAGTCGTCTAAGGTCTCACATTAGCACAAATGTCTTAGCTAATGTGTCACAATCGGCACATAGACAGTTTCATTCAACAGAGACTGCCCTCTTAAAGGTTCACAATGACATTAATTTGAACATTAATAATGGTAAAGTGATTGCACTTACCTTACTAGATCTCTCTGCCGCTTTTGATACGATTGATCACAGCATTCTCATTGAACGCCTATTAAAGTGGTACGGCATATCTGGCACAGCTCTAAGCTGGTTTTCTTCATATCTAACTGATATATACCAAACTATAAAGATTGGGAACTGCTTTTCAGCTGCACTGCCGGCTTTAGTTGGTGTTCCCCAGGGTTTTGTTCTCGGGCCTTTGCTTTTTACTTTTTACACCACGCCACTAAGCTCTGTAATACAAAGACATAACTTGGATCATCATCCTTATGCTGATGATACTCAGATCTACATTTCGTTGGCTACCCCGGATACAAATCGCACCCTTAACAAACTTAGTGATTGCCTTCAAGATATCTTCCACTGGATGACTGACAGCCAGTTGAAATTAAATGCAAATAAAACTGAATTGATCATTATTGTACTCCAATGCAGCATAGTAAACTGGATGTTTTTTTCCCTATGCGTATTTTGAATCAGTATATCACGCCATCAACATCGGTGCGGAGTCTAGGAGTGATCTTTGATAGTAACTTTAATTTCCGACAACACATATCTCAAACATGTCACTGCTGTTTTTATCATATTCGTGATCCTCGTCGTATTCGCTGGTATATGTCATTTTCTGTTGCTAAAACTATTGCAACAGCGTTTGTTAGCAAAAGACTTGACTATTGCAATTCCCTCCTTTCTAATATCGCTAGCAAGGATATCACAAAACTTCAGCGTGTCCAAAATTATCTAACAAGAGTAGTTACAAGATCTCCTCGTTTTTCTCGCTCTGTACCACTTTTGAAGTCTTTGCATTGGCTTCCTGTACGATATCGTATAATATTTAAGATCTGTACCGTTACATACCAGGCACTGTCCAGTAAGCAACCATCTCATTTGAATACATTGCTTACTCCTGTAAGAAAACCTATCCAGCTTCAATCATCTAGTTCTGACCTACTTTTTGTTTCTAGAGTCAACACTAACATTGGAACTAGGGCTTTTTCTGTTGCTGAACCAACACTTTGGAATATGCTCCCTGTAGTGTTAGATCAGTTGAGAATATTACAAAATTCCGTCGTCATTTAAAAACGTATCTTTACAACCTTGCTTATCCACCGTAGCTCCCTAGCGCCTTGACCCATCTGTTGACAACTGGAATACTACTAATGGAATTTGAAATTGACCAATCCTTTTGTTTTGATGCGCCTCTGAGCTTGGTTTCCAAGGATTTAGGCGCAATAGAAGTTATCTTATAATTATTATTATAATAAACATCGACTTGTGTGTGTGTACTCGGAACCTGCACTTCATGTGATATCGTTGTTGCAATGTGTGCACCCCTGGTGGGCTCGATGAGTCCACTGGTTGCAATGTGTGCGCCTCTGGTGGGCTCAATGAGTCCAGTTGTTGCAATGTGTGCGCCTCTGGTGGGCTCAATGAGTCAAGTTGTTGCAATGTGTGAGCCTCCGGTGGGCTCAATGAGTCCAGTTGTTGCAATGTGTGAGCCTCTTGTTGGCTCAATGAGTCCAGTTGTTGCAATGTGTGAGCCTCTGGTGAGCTCAATGAGTCCAGTTGTTGCAACGTGTGAGCCTCTGGTGGGCTCAATGAGTCCAGTTGTTGCAATGTGTGCACCTCTGGTGGGCTCAATGAGTCCAGTTGTTGCAATGTGTGAGCCTCTGGTGGGCTCAACGAGTCCAGTTATTGCAATGTGTGAGCCTCTGGTGGGCTCAATGAGTACAGTTGTTGCAATGTGTGCACCTCTGGTGGGCTTAGTGAGTTCAGTTGTTGCAATGTGTGCACCTCTGGTGGGCTTAGTGAGTTCAGTTGTTGCAATGTGTGCACCTCTGGTGGGCTCAATGAGTCCAGTTGTTGCAATGTGTGAGCCTCTGGTGGGCTTAGTGAGTTCAGTTGTTGCAATGTGTGCACCTCTGGTGGGCTCAATGAGTCCAGTTGTTGCAATGTGTGAGCCTCTGGTGGGCTCAAATGACCTCTGGTGGGCTCAATGAGTCCAGTTGTTGCAATGTGTGAGCCTCTGGTGGGCTCAATGAGTCCAGTTGTTGCAATGTGTGAGCTTCTGGTGGGCTCAATGAGTCCAGTTGTTGCAATGTGTCCACCTCTGGTGGGCTTAGTGAGTTCAGTTGTTGCAATGTGTGCACCTCTGGTGGGCTCAATGAGTTCAGTTGTTGCAATGTGTGAGCCTCTGGTGGGCTTAGTGAGTTCAGTTGTTGCAATGTGTGCACCTCTGGTGGGCTCAATGAGTCCAGTTGTTGCAATTTGTGAGCCTCTGGTGGGCTCAATGAGTCCAGTTGTTGCAATGTGTGCGACTCTGGTGGGCTCAATGAGTCCAGTTGTTGCAATGTCTGAGCCTCTGGTGGGCTCAATGAGTCCAGTTGTTGCAATGTGTGAGCCTCTGGTGGGCTCAATGAGTCCAGTTGCTGCAATGTGTACACCTCGTGTGGGCTTAGTGAGTTCAGTTGTTGCAATGTGTGCACCTCTGGTGGGCTCAATGAGTTCAGTTGTTGCAATGTGTGAGCCTCTTGTGGGCTTAGTGAGTTCAGTTGTTGCAATGTGTGCACCTCTGGTGGGCTCAATGAGTCCAGTTGTTGCAATGTGTGAGCCTCTGGTGGGCTCAATGAGTCCAGTTGTTGCAATGTGTGCGACTCTGGTGGGCTCAATGAGTCCAGTTGTTGCAACATGTGAGCCTCTGGTGGGCTCAATGAGTCCAGTTGTTGCAATGTGTGCGTCTCTGGTGGGCTCAATGAGTCCAGTTGTTGCAACGTGTGAGCCTCTGGTGGGCTCAATAAGTCCAGTTGTTGCAATGTGTGAGCCTCTGGTGGGCTCAATGAGTCCAGTTGTTGCAATGTGTGAGCCTCTGGTGGGCTCAATGAGTCCAGTTGTTGCAATGTGTGCGCCTCTGGTGGGCTCAATAAGTCCAGTTGTTGCAATGTGTGAGCCTCTGGTGGGCTCAATGAGTCCAGTTGTTGCAATGTGTGAGCCTATGGTGAGCTCAATGAGTCCTGTTGTTGCAATGTGTTAGCCTCTGGTGGGCTTAATGAGTTCAGTTGTTGCAATGTGTTTGCCTCTGGGGGGGCTCAATGGGTCCAGTTGTTGTGCTCCAAGCTGTCTGTCTAGTGTTATAAGACGGGGCACTATCGTAGGATCGTCTTTGTTCATGCGTCTTGTTGTCTCTGTCGATTACTTAGAAGTGGGCACAGCAATCAAGGTAACATTGACACAGATATATCTACAGGTAAACATTGATAATATAACTGTGTCAGAGTAACTCTGTGGTCAGAGTTCAAACAACTGGAGAAACATTGGACTGGCAACACAAATTTAAACTTCATTTTGATCACCTTCGCACTGCACAATATGCAGTAATATAAAGAATAAAATAATCAAGGTAAGTTCTTATATACAGCATAGTATCCAGCCCTTAGGGCTGTTTAAGGCACTTTACAGTTTACTCCCTGGCACCGGCAGAGCTATTTAATCGGACACCACCTCAACTTCTCTGGGAAGCATTAAGCCATACTGCAATTAATGCGCAAAGACTATTCGTATATAATTATATATCCACTGGTCACTGTCTATAGCCAGTACTCATGCATACAGCTGAGTTGAACTGGAGCTACGTGGAGTGAACGAACTTGCCCATGGTTCGACATCGCAGCACAGGGTTCGAACCGGGGTTCTCTCAGTTGAGAATTTCATGCTCCAGCCACTGGGCCACTGCTGTCCAATTGTATAACCAAGCTTTTTATAGCAAATGTCATAATTTGTTAGCAACTGTAGTGTACGGGCCTGTATCATTCTACTGAATAAACTCAACCAGTCAATAATAAAATTACCTGGATATTTACATATATATATATTTGCTCAGATTCTCGGTAAACATTCAGGTATTACATTTATAGATGTCCATCACATTGGCGAGGTGCATAATGAAACAAGGAGGTTGTAAGTAGTGTCTGAAATTTCTGCCAGTTCGGATGCTCAATTAAGAAGGCTAATTTCGCTTGACAAATTCCTCCCAAATTCCCCCTGAATGGCCTGATTCCTAAATTCAAGTTTGCAGGTGTTGTGTACGAGAATCCACTGTGTATGACACTGGCCCAGAGTTCTGAGGCCGATAATGGTACGCGCCACCAGACGGAGACAGGCAAATTTTCCTGCTATAATAATACCAAACCCGCCACTCAATTGAATCAGACTGATTCTGCTAAGCTAAACGGAGTCTACTGCCACTGTTGGTCCCAAGTAGAGGCATTTCGTTCTAATAAGCGCCTACACCGTCACAGGCAATGACGTGGTGGACGTTGGGCAAACTGCGTAGAGTAAACAGTAAACAGCATCCCCTGCCCCGGGTGCGACCCCGGGTTACTTAACTTTACTTAGGGCCTATTTGTAGGCTGGCCGACACAGCGACACAACTACACGTGACAGACTAGATTCGCAAGTGCCGAGTATTTGTTTACCTTCTTGCCGTTAACGAAGAACACCAGCTCGCTCTTGTCGTAGTCCGACATGCCGTCGTCGGTCTATTTTCCGCACTTTAGCTAAACCAGCGCTGTCGGGTGCATTCTCATCACTGCAAACGCTGTCGAGGATCTACCCAGTTACACTATAAGTATAATGCTGCATTCCAATCTCCTCGTGTGCACCGTGAACACGATTTCGTAACCGCTACTTGACCCAGTTGCATAAATTTACAAGTGGTAAACTGGAGGTGCTCGTGAACTTTTTCAGTTCATCAAGTCATGTTTACGATATATACACGAGCCCACTGGAACGCAGCATAACGGCGCATGTTGACAACTCCGCCTCCAACCAACGAAATAACATCCAATTGTAGAAACCACCTGGATCTCGGTTTTGTAGAAATAATTAGGCATTTCTAAGAGGAGTTGGCGATGGCAATATATTTAGATGGGAATGCGCTGGATAAATTAGAAACGTAGACATAGTATATAAATGTATGTCGGACTCGACGCAGCCTAGGGGCGTAGGAACATTAATCCAGCCTGTATAATTGGAAATGTAGAAATGGTATAGAAAGGTATTAAGATCGAACTCGACGCAGTCTAGGGGCGTGGTAACATTAATCTACAATTAAGTGATTGAGTCTCATTTATTTTGCTTTGTGAAAGTCGCAGTGGAGACAAAGGAATTCCATAGAAGGTACACTATAATTCGCATTCGGTAGGCTGAAAGAAAACGCTCATCCTGCCGGATTGACAGACAGAACGTGGTTAGGTTACACTGATGTCCTTGTAGAGTCGGAAGCCTTAATGAGTGAAGTACGCATGTGCAGTGGTATACGGATGCATAAACATGCATGCGTGAAGGAGGTTTGCCGGTTAATAAAGAAGGGCTTTAAAAAGTAGGTTGATTAGAGAATCTAGAGTAGAAGGTGCGGCGAAACTCTCCACAGAGGCTGTCGAAGATGTATCTGGCATTACTTTAGAATCAAAATTACAACTTTTATATGGGACGGTTAGCCCATACTTTGTTTCTCTTAAAATTACCGGCGGATTTTTTACATTTTAAACGTAGATACTCTGGGGGCGGCGGGAATGTAGTAGGCCAAATCCAGTCTTGATTTTACTTAGTTGATGAGTCAAAGCAGAACTTACCTTATATCGACGACGTGTACGTGAAGTGTTCTATATTCTCCGTTAATAAATTTGACATAAAACTGCAATCAAGTGTTTCTACTTACCGACTACTAGAATCGGGGGTGCAATTTAAGTCCGATTCTGGTGAGCGTGAACCCAACTTACACAACACACATGCACTCCTGTGAGGTCAAACCTCAAGACGCACGCAGCCCTAAAGGGGTCCTGACTTTACACAATGATGTCACGTACTTCACAACTCCAGTCGGATATGGAGGCAAAATATCTCAACACAAGGATTGCTTTCTCTGATTGTATGCTACATTGAATACGGGGTCCAATTAATTTTGTTCATATACAATTGCGGTTTCAGTTTTGATCAACAATTAATGTTCTTTCATTAATTTCAAATTTGACATATTGGTAGAAAAAGCATGCGAGGATAATTATCGACGCAACATATATTCACATAAAGTGTGTGTGTGTGTGTGTGTGTGTTCGCGCGTGAGAGTGTGTGTGTATTAAATGGTAATAAATATTATGCTGTATGACATTTAATTTGTTATCTTTCCAAAATGCCTTTCAATTCAAGGGTTTGGGATCCTAATTTCGGTGTACAATGAGTTAAAGGGATAAGTTTGTATAACTGGTTAAAAATACAGGTATTCATGTGTTGTTGTTGTTATTGTTGTTGTTTTGTTGTCGTTATTGTAGTTGCTGTTGTATTGTTGCAATCCTCTTTTAGTTGTCTCTGACATCTGGGACAGTGTGTTTTTAAAGTTATTCTATACTCGTTAATCGAAAATTCTGCTTATCTGCTTATTTACACAATTGTAAAAAAAGAAAATTGTTTTGCGAGGATGATATCTTGCACCGCCTGTGTCAGCTAACTGTACGTTAATCTACATTCCTATGTATGGATGATCTCGATACTTGATTCACTCTCCTGTTACTTATCCAGTTCTATTATTGCTCCATCGGCCGCCTAAATGTGCTCTCGTCTGACTCGAGATCTTTCTCTTCTCCTGTACTCACTCTCATAACATGGACTCTCGTCATTGGCCGTTCTCCTTCCGTTTGTTCCAGGCGTGTCCAGATCGACTTCTTTAATCTGCTCCTCACTTCATCCACACCAACTCTATATCGCGCCCTCTATTCGGTTCACTACCCCAATTAATATTCTTTTGACAATCTTGTATTTTCTCTTGTTTCTCAGTCGTTACTATAATCTCCAGGCGACTGCATTCCGTACACATCAGCTCAGCGTCATTCGTACAGAGTTTTAGTCACTCTCCTCTGTACTCTTTCTAGCATATCTATGTCCTTCTCGCGATATGGCTTCCGCGCTTGTATACAATATTCTAAATGAGGCCTCACTATTGTTTTGTAAGTGGTATTATTAGTTCTTTTTCCTTATACGCTATATTTCGCCTAATTAATACAAGAATTTGATTTCCCTTTGAAGCTGCAATTCCGCACTGCTCTGAAACCTTCATGTCAGCACTAATTGTCAGCCCTAAGTCTTTTTCTTTTACAGTAGTACTTGGTACAGTTCCCCCATTGTATATTCTACATATTCGTTCCCATGTCCTGTGTGAAGGCATTTACATTTCCTAAAATTTAACAACATTTGCCACTTTTCAGACCATTTGATCAACCAGTCAAGATCATCTTGTAAATGCTGTCTATCTCCATCACTTTTAATCCTTCTAAACACTAGTCCTAGTACAGATCCCTGTGGTACACCACTCAATAATGATTTCCAGTTTAAATCCTCCCCATCAACTACTACACGTTGTCTTCTGTCAATCAGCCATTTTTCTATCCATTTCCTATGCCATGGACCTTTAGTTTAAGCAGTAATCTTTAATGTGGTACTTTGTCGAAAGCTTTTTGAAAATCTAAGTAGACGATATCTACTGGTGATCCCTCATCTACCCACTTAGTGATGTCTTCCAAAAAACATAACATATTTGTTAAGCATGACCTCGCTTTAAAAAAACCATGTTGAGATGGGTTTATCAAGTTTTGTTTAACAAGAAAATCCACCATGTGATCTTTAATTAGTCTTTCTAATAATTTACAAATCACTGATGTTAAACTCATTGGTCTATAGTTCTCTGACTTGTTTCTCGAACCTTTTTTGAATAACGGTATAATGTTTGCTTCTTTCCATTCTAAAGGAACCACTCCCTCTTCTAATGACAAATTGAAAACTGTTGCAAGCGGTATGCTAATTTGTTCTATAATTTCCAATAGTAGTTTGGGTGGAATACCATCCACTCCAGGTGATATATTATCCTTCATAGCCCTTATTTTCTTACCTACCATTTCCGGGGTTACAATTAATTGTCCTAAATAGTCTGAATCTGCCCCCTTGAACTTAGCCTCTGGTACTGGCAGTGAACTAATATCTTCCCTGGTAAACACTGAACTAAAGTACTCATTCAGGTCTTCTGCCATTAAGAATCCCTCTGATATTATATTTCCAGCACTATCTTCTAGAGGACCGACTTTATCTTGAACTTTCTGTTTGCTTCGATCATACGCATACAAACTCTTGCTGTCATGTTTTATATTACTAGCAAATTTTTGTTGATAGCTTCTCTTTGAATTTATAATTTCAGCTATAGCTTGGTTAAGTGCTTCTTTATAAATATTGTAGTCTTCATCATTTCCAGTACATATATATGACTTCCACATCATTTGTTTATACTTAATTTTTGCAATGGCTTCTTTCGATAAGTGTTTCTTTTTGGACCGTTTCCCTTGTTTTTGAAGGGTACAAATTTATCGACTATGCACTTAATTTCACTCTAAGATATTCCAGCATTCTGTTGCTGTCTTATTTTTCAGTATGTTATTCCAGTCTATCTATGCTAAATATGTCCTCATGTCCTTATACCTTCCTTTGTGGAAATTTCTCCTATACTGCTTTTTACTATTCCTTTCTGATTTTACTTTGATGGTAAAATGTATCTGGTTGTGATCACAACTCCCAATGGCTCACCTATCTTGACATTGTTAACTAATTCACTGTGTGAGGACAAAACTATGTCTAACACATTCTCACCTCTGGTTGGTTCTATCATGTTAGGAAAGGAAAGTATCTTGTACTAAAACTAAAAACTTGTGGTCCTCACTCCCCATACTCTGTAGAGATTTCCATTGTATATGCCCGTGGTTAAAACCCCCCATAATAACCAACCCAACTGTTAACGTTGAATTTCCTGTAACTATGTTACACGAAACATCTTCTTTGCAATCTGCTTCTCTTTCTAATTTCATAAGTTTGGATATATTCTTTAATATATAAAATAACTCCACCTCCCTTTCTTTCTATTCTATCTTTCATAAACATTACATATCCTGTCAGTCCCAATTCGACATCTGATATATCGGTGGTGGTCCAGGATTCGGCTATACCTATTATGTGAGGGTCAATATCTTCTACCATAATGCTTATTTCATTTATTTTGTTTACTATACTCCTTGCATTTACACAAACACATTTATATTCAACTTCAGAAGAGTTTTCCAGAATGTTCTTTGCCGATTTATTTGTGCTGTCTTTAACAATGCCTCCAGTTTCAGGCTTCTCTGTGAGTCCCCCCTGCGAATCTAGTTTAAAAAGATAAAGCCTGTCCCACTGTCAACAGATCGCAGCATGTTCTCTGAGAAAACTGCTGCCCCTTTTCCACTAAGATGGAGGCCATCTCTCATGTACATATCTTCCCTCCCAACAAAGTATCCCCATAAATCTGTGAATCCTACCCTCTCTTCTTCACACATCTGCTCAACTAGAGCGTTGATCGCCAACCTCTTGCAGTTTCTGTATATGTTGACCCTCTTCCTCCCATTACTGGCAAAATTCCTGAGATAATAATGTGTTCAACTCTTGTCTTCTTTAGCTTCCTCACAAACTGTCTATACTTCTGTACTATCCCAGTTGTACCCTCCCTGTCTGCATTATTTGTTCCTACATGTACCAGTATAGACCCTCCTTTGCCATGTCCCAATACCTTCTCTACCCTGTCAGTCACATGTTCAATCCTAGCCCCCGGTAGACAAACAACGACGTCTTTCCCCTCGCTTAGTGTCTTGTCCGTCTTTCTCATAATGGAGTCGCCCATAAACACCCTCTCTTTCCTCATTGCCCCCTCAATCACTGCCTTAGAATAGCTCCTTCTCTGGTTTGCATCTGTCTGGTTGTTGTCTTTCCCCCTGCCGTGTTCTCTCCTCTCACATTCTCTTCCGATCCATTCTTTCCTGTCGCTTTTTCTCTTGTCACCTTTCCTCCTGTCATCGTCCCTTTTATCGACTTCTTTTTATCACATTTGCTCTCATTTCCTTTCGTCCCTTCATCTTTCCTCCCATCTCATTTTCTTCTCTCCTCTCCCGTCCCATCTTCCCTCCCTCCTTCTCTACGGTCACTTTCTCCCCCGTCACCTTCACGCTTGTCACCAACACCACCTGTCAACTTAATACAGTACAAAGCAGTGCCTAAACGACAAACTCAATAAGCATGTAAGATTGCTCACACTACACACATGCATACATATTATTGTTTTCTTTCTTTCTTCTTATTCTGGAAGAATTTGATTAGGTGATGTATTGATTCAGTTAAAGTTTTATTACAAAAGGTGGCTCCTCGATAGCGACTACCATAGTCTTAGAGGAGTCTCCTGACTCTACTTTTTTGTTATTTATCATACATTACGCAATGTTTACTAAAAGGTTATATATTTGTATTATTAAATTTTTTTGACATGGATGTATTGTATGAATTATTTGAAATGTCTGGGTCAAATAAAACAAATTCTTCTTCTTCTTGTCACGTTTTCTGTCGTCGATTTTACAATTTCTTCCCCTCCAATCACCTTCCCTCCTCTCAATCTCCTTTCCTCAGTCTTCTTGCCACTGCTATTCTCCTTCAGTCTTGCAATATTCCCACCTCTCTCCCTGTCGTCTCTCTCCATTCCACCTGTCTCCTTGCTAATTCTCATCTCCATCCCTTTCACAATATCTGTCAGCCTAACAATCTCCTTTTGCAGACACTCCACCTTCCAACACCCCATGGACTGAAAGGTGAATCCCTCCTCCGTGGTTTCTGCCCATGATTCCTACAGCCGGACAATGCAAAATCCACCCAGCTGTGGCAATGATCGCACACCAAGTGTCGCTTTGTCTTGACTTGCCGCTTGCAAGGCGCCATATCGCTATCAGAATTTATTTAATACCTTAACTAACTTAGTCTTTATAAAGACAGTTTCCTGTGTACTATTGCACACTTCATGTTACAGATTTTAATTATACAGCTGACTGTCTATCCTATCAAGAACGCTAACATTACCGGTAGTGACCTAATTTAAATACAATCAATTACGTTACGTTAGGCTGCTTTATTTATATTAGCCACAAAAAGAAACTGTGCATAGGAAGAAAGGCGCCGAAATGTAATGCAATGGATTGATTTTGCTCAATGTCGATTAACATGAAACAGGGACATGTAGACTATACCATAACATGACTTTCATTGGAAAGTTACATAACGCAAGGTCAAGCAACGCCACTGTCTGAAAACAAAAAATGCTCCTGTTGGGTCTTACGTAACAGGCATGGTTACATAAGGCAGACGTTTGGAGAGCTGCTGGTACACCCAACTGGAAAACACAAAAAACAAGCCTGACACTCCACAAAGATTTCATACCACATTTTGTCAACGAGGCGCCGGTGCACTGCAGTGATCAACGCAGATGGTGGACACACCCGTTAATAATCTTATGACGTTCAAGTTTGCCGCTGAAACTTTGACCCTAAAGACTAGGCATAAAGGTTAACGCCATCGTGTTAATGTCACGTGAAAATAATGGCACACATGTTACACTTACATGACACTGTTGTGTGGACAGATTAAACCACGTTTTAACAATATAATGAAATTTGTACCATGCACAGTTTCTTTTTGTGGCTAGTATATTTGGGTTATGCCGCGGCCTAGCGAATACGTGGGACACTAGCTACATAAACAATCTGGAGTTCGCCCGACTATCGCCCTTGCTTAATTTTAACAACAATGCTAACTAATCAAAGTATCTAGCAAGTGCTGGCTTACACAGATGTTATCTTATGTAAGTAGTTTTATGGTTGTTACTTTATCTCCTATATATTCTACCACATAATCAGGTTTGTTAAATTTTGTTTACAACTTATCGAAGGCTAAGTTACCCTATTATCACTCACTAGACTAAAGTGTTCTAAAATACTTTACCTAACTAACTTTAAGCACAACTGTTACTCAATATATGACTAGTGTTACTTTAGGAATAATAGTAAGGTAAGAATAATGCTTACTGATCAATATTTTCACTTGTTTTTTCGCTTTTTCTGCACCAACAATTCAACCGTGATCTACATCCGCCAATGTTCCCGCCAAACTTGTGTTTGTAGTGTGTAGTTCTTGCTGCGTACTCTCGCTTTCAGCTATAGCTTAATGGAGTGAAAAGGGAGCCGTGTGCGTGAGTCCATAGACAAGCCTCTAGCACAACCTCCTTGTGATACACTGCGGATAATGGGCACCCTGAGGCCCCTGGCGAATGTTCTAGGGATCTCGGAGCAGGTTGGAACCCCAGAGGTGGGGGTGCAGGGCTCACCTGCGTGTGGACACGCCCCGACACTCACCGCCATTTCACCGCCAACTATTAGTAATTAGTACTGGGCAGATCATGTTCATTAGCCATGTTAGGCGGGTGGGGCTCGACCGTCTAGGCAGAGAGCTCACCTAGGAGAAGGAAACATCCGATAATACACCGCACTGTAGGTCAGCCAGTGCAGCGCTGCAGTGGCTACAAAGTATCAATCAAAATTGACAACAACAGCAAAAACAGATTATAGAAAGCTGTAGTTCCAAAGTTTGTTTTAAGTCTTGACTTGACTACCCCTGCCACTCCAATTGCAATAATGTTTGTGTAGAGTTTGCTTCAGATGATGCACAAATGGAAACCTGTAGTCTACGGCCGACGGCAGACTTCTCTACGACTGCATACTGTGCTTGCTACTAAAAACAAGAGACTGATGAAAGGGCAAACATATTACACATTAAAGTCATGTAGATCGGATAACATAACTTGTGACAGTGTGAATAGCCATATGTTAAACAGTACACGAACACTATTGCCGTTTTTCGCTGAATTACGTATGGGATGTGTGTGCGTGTGTGTGTATGCGCAATGTGTGCGTGTGTGTATGCGCAGTGTGTGCGTGTGTGCATGCGCAGTGTGTGCGTGTGTATCAGTGGAGTTTTATTCACTTTGTACAATACTCGACCGGTACGTAGCCCACGTTGTAGCCATGATCGTTGTTACCAGTGGAGTTGCTGCCTGCTCGACCATTTTGCATAGCACCATCCTCGCAAGCCAGGGCTGTTTGCCATGCAAAGCTAGCCCTGGCAGATCTCCTACACGAAGTGCGGAAGATAGCCGAGTCAAACTAGTAATTGACTTCGCCAGTCGCGACTGCATCACTCGTGAGAACAGCGCAAATACCCGCCCCAATTTGAAGACGGATAAACGACTTCTGGGAATCCCGATATATAATGACCCGTTCGCCCATTAGCACGAGCAGCTGAGCAGTATTGTGTATTCGAATAATTGCGTCTACTTCCTAAACATTGCATGTAACACGAGGCTCGGTTGGTTGAAATTTGTTTTATTATGACCACCTGACCTGCCGCCAACCACTGATCTAGTGAGCAATTTCATAGGCTGAGCTTAAATTCAAAGTTTCGTAACGCGATCAGCCAGGGGGTAATGATGGCTAGCACTGACGTAATCAGCAGCAGAGGCCCCTGGCGCGCGAGGATACATAGCACTAGATTAATAGCTTTTAGTGTCCTTTCCGAAAGACACAGGCAACGTGTCAATATGTCCAAGTCTCTAAACGGCGGCAGGTGGAATCGAACCACCGCACCTTCCCCTCGAGCGACAGTCCTCCGGTCATCACCACAAAGTACAGGGTCAGCTTTTCGAGAACCGATTCTCGAGACAGACATATTGTTGCAAGTGCCCCTCTCGCCTCACATACCACTCGCCCGACTAGAGTGTTTACCTCCCACGAACACATGAACAAACCGAGGATTTAACACTTCTGTCTGTGAATTGTTTTAGTATTTATGACGCCAACAGACAAATATATGAATATGTGCGGGCGTGCGGGCGTGCGTGCGTGCGTGCGTGATCAAAGCAAATACATTTTGTGTAACTCATTATAATATACTTATTAAATCATACAAATCATATCAGGAGAAGAACATTGATTTTGTATAATAATGACAAACTTCTATAGCGCCTAAATCCCCAGGAATCCGAGCTCAGATTTAACAGATTTAAAAGATTTAACAAGATTGCCACCCAGAGAATTAACTCTAGGTGGCAGGTGGACAAGGAAGCCCTTTGGCTTATCGAGAGTCCGACCCTTTTATCTATGTGTATCCCGCCCGTCTGAGGTATGTGTCGATTTTATTTTTAAACATATTCACGCTAGTAGCACCCACACAATCAGCAGGTAATCTATTCCATTCATTTACAGTCCTTTGTGAAAATGAAAACTTTCTTATATCCAATCTACTCTGCTCCTTTGCCAATGAAAGTTCATGTCCTCTAGTCCTTCTATCTTTCTTAACTGAGAAAAAAATATTTCTATCAATATTTTCATAACCCTTCAATATTTTAAACACTTCTATCTGATCTCCTCTCAATCTCCTGGTCTCTAGTGTTGTTAAACCGCATTTTTTTAGGCGTATTTCGTAACTAAGATCCCTCAGTTTTGGTATCATTTTAGTTGCTCTCCTCTGCACTCTTTCTAGCATATCTATGTCCTTCCTGCGATATGGCCTCCACGCTTGAATACAATATTGTAAATGAGGCCTAACTATTGTTTTGTACAGCGGTATTATTAGCTCTTTTTCCTTATACGTTATGTTTCGCCTAATTAATCCAAGGATTTGATTTCCCTTTGAAGCTGCAATTCCGCACTGCTCTGAAACCTTCATATCAGCACTAATGGTTAACCCTAAGTCCTTTTCTTTTACAGTAGTACTTAGTACAGTACCCCCCATTGTATATTCTACCTCTTCGTTCCCATGTCCTGTGTGGAGGCATTTACATTTCCCAAAATTGAACAGCATTTGCCACTTTTCAGACCATTTGATCAACCTGTCAAGATCATCTTGTAAATGCTGTCTATCTCCATCACTTTTAATCCTTCTAAACACTTTTGTATCATCCGCAAATTTCAACACCTTGCTTGTTATTTCATCATCCAAATCGTTGATATATATTAAGAATAATATAGGTCCTAATACTGATCCCTGTGGTACCCCACTCAATACCGATTTCCAGTTTGAAGCCTCCCCATCAACTACTACACGTTGTCTTCTGTCAATCAGCCATTGTTCTATCCAGTTTATTATACCATTTCCTATGCCATTGGCCTTTAGTTTAAGCAGTAATCTTTGATGTGGTACTTTGTCGAAAGCTTTTTGAAAATCTAAGTAGACGATATCTACTGGTGATCCCTCATCTACCCACTTAGTGATGTCTTCCAAAAAACATAACATATTTGTTAAGCATGACCTCGCTTTAAAAAAACCATGTTGAGATGGGTTAATCAAGTTGTGTTTAACAAGAAAATCCACCATGTGATCTTTAATTAGTCTTTCTAATAATTTACAAATCACTGATGTTAAACTCACTGGTCTATAGTTCTCTGACTTGTTTCTCGAACCTTTTTTGAATAGCGGTATAATGTTTGCTTCTTTCCATTCTAAAGGAACCACTCCCTCTTCTAATGACAAGTTGAAAACTGTTGCAAGCGGTATGCTAATTTGTTCTACAATTTCCAATAGTAGTTTGGGTGGAATACCATCCACACCAGGTGATTTATTATCCTTCATAACCCTTATTTTCTTAGCTACCATTTCCGGGGTTACAATTAATTGTCCTAAATAGTCTGAATCTGCCCCCTTGAACTTAGCCTCTGGTACTGGCAGTGAACTAATATCTTCCCTGGTAAACACTGAACTAAAGTACTCATTCAGGTCTTCTGCCATTAAGAATCCCTCTGATATTATATTTCCAGCACTATCTTCTAGAGGACCGACCTTATCTCGAACTTTCTGTTTGCTTCCAACATACGCATAAAAACTCTTGCTGTCATGTTTTATATTACTAGCTAATTGTTGTTCGTAGCTTCTCTTTGAATTTCTAATTTCAGCTGTAGCTTGGTTAAGTGCTTCTTTATAACTGTTGTAGTCTTCATCATTTCCAGTACATCTATATGACTTCCACATCTTTTGTTTATACTTAATTTTTCTAATGGCTTCTTTCGATAAGTGTTTCTTTTTTGACCGTTTTCCTTGTTTTTTGAAGGGTACAAATTTATCGACTATGCACTTAATTTCAATCTTTAATATATTCCAGCATTCTGTTGCCGTCTTATTTTTCAGTGTGTTATTCCAGTCTATCTTTGCTAAATATTTCCTCATGTCCTTATACCTTCCTTTGTGGAAATTTCTCCTATACTGCTTTTTACTATTCCTTTCTGATTTTACTTTGATGGTAAAATGTATCTGGTTGTGATCGCTACTCCCCAGTGGCTCACATATCTTGACATTGTCAACTAATTCATTCTGTGAGGACAAAACTATGTCTAATACATTCTCACCCCTGGTTGGTTCTAGCACATGTTGAGAAAGGAATGTATCTTGAACTAAAACTAAAAACTTGTGGTCCTCACTCCCCATACTCTGTAGAGATTTCCATTGTATATGCCCGTGGTTAAAATCCCCCATAATAATACAGTCCCGTTTGCTTACTTCCCTTATAGCGTTTTGTATTTTTCATTCTCTTCTATGCTTATGTTTGGACTTCGATAAACTAACCCAACTGTTAACGTTGAGTTTCCTGTAACTATGTTACACCAAACAGCTTCTTCACAATCTGCTTCTCTTTCTAATTTTATTTCATAAGCCTGAATAGATTCTTTAATATATAAAATAACTCCACCTCTCTTTCTTCCTATTCTATCTTTTCTAAACATTACATATCCTGTCAGTCCCAATTCAGCATCTGATATATCGGTGGTGGTCCAGGATTCGGTTATACCTATTATATGAGGGTCAATATCTTCTACCATAATGTTTAGTTCATTTCTTTTGTTTACTATACTCCTTGCATTTAAACAAACACATTTATATCCAGCTTCAGAAGAGTTTTCCAGACTGTTATTTGCTGATTTATTTGTGCTGTCTTTATCTATGCCTTCATTTTCAGGCTTTTCTGTGAGTCCCCCCTGCGAATCTAGTTTAAATAGATGCAACCTGTCCCACTGTCAGCAGATCGCAGCAGGTTCTCTGAGAAAACTGCTGCCCCCTTTCCACTAAGATGGAGGCCATCTCTCATGTACATATCTTCCCTCCCAACAAAGTATCCCCATAAATCTGTGAATCCCACCCCCTCTTCCTCACACATCTGCTCAACTAGTGCGTTGATCGCCATCCTCTTACAGTTTCTATACGTTGCCCCCCTTCCTCCCATTACTGGCAAAATTCCTGACAGAATAACCTGTTCAACTCTCGTCTTCTTTACCTTCCTCACTAACTGTCTATACTTCTGTATTATCGCAGTTGTTCCCTCCCTGTCAGCATTATTTGTTCCTACGTGTACCAGTATAGACCCCCCTTGCCATGTCCCAATACCTTCTCTACCCTGTCAATTACATGTTCAATCCTAGCCCCGGGTAGGCGCACCCTACAAGAATCATTGGACAAAATCGTTAACAGGGACAAGCAAGAATCGTCGTTAGAGCGAGGGACCGCCGAAGGTTACGGCGGGAATCCAATTTCATATAAATAAGTCTAGTTTTTTACGGAAGGTATTGATAGTCACAGATGATTTTAAAGCGATAGGGAGTTGATTCCAGATTTTGGGTGCAGCTACAGAAAAAGCACGTTTGCCGATATTAAGCTTGGTTTTCGGAACAAAAAGTCGTTGTGAAACAGATGATCTGAGATTCCTGGGGATATCGGAAAAACGAAGGAGACTAAACAAATAGGATGGGTGTTGCGTAGAAAGGATACGATATGTGATAGTGGCTAATTTGAATTGTATTCGATATGTAACTGGAAGCCAATGCAACTGTGCTAAACAATTCTGCACACGTTGGAGTTTAGCTAAGTCATTTTTAGCAATATCGTTTAAGAGTGAGTTGGAATAGTCAAGGCGACTGTTAATTAGAGATATTGATATTGTTTTAGCTGTAGATAAAGACAAATAACGCCGAATTCGACTGAAATCACGTATATGATAGAAACTGGATTTACATACTTGAGAAATGTTCTGCTTAAAGCTGAAATCACTGTCAAAGATAACACCTATATTACGAACAGTATATGATGGTGATATATCATTACCAAGCAATTTAACTGGAAAGTAGTTAACAACCTTGTTTCGTTGTTGTTTTGTGCCAATAATAATTAAATCAGTTTTATCTGGATTTAGTTTCAATTTACTTGCTTCCGTCCACAGCAAGACGTCGGTGAGACAGTCATTTAAAGTTGATAGAGATGTATGTGTGTCAGTTGGTGAAAATGATATATACACCTGTGTGTCGTTAGCATACAAATGATGATTTATATTATGATAGATCTAGTAAGGTGAGAGCAGTCAATTTGCTATTATCTATATTGCATACAATGTCATTGTGTATTTTAAGAAGAGCCGTCTCAGTTTAATGAAATCGCTTATATGCAGATTGTAGATCATTTGATAAATGCTGTGAATAAATGTGTTCATGGAGTCGACAACCGTCTCCAATACTTTCGACAGAAAATTTAGATTTGAGATAAGACGGTAATTTTTAATGTCATTTATGCACAGACATTGTTTTTTAATAAGAGGATTGACAAGAGCTTGCTTGAATTCAACACCATCCTGCATTGACGTATTTATAATATTTGTAATAGGATAAACCAGTTGATCAATGCAACTCTTCAGTAGAATGTTGGAAAAGGGTCAAGACCACACGATTTGTTAGGACGCTTTTGTATGATAGTGCGAACTTCACTTGTAGCTGCAGGTATGGAACACTGCAATGTATTATCAACAATCGGCTGTTCAGTAAACTTGTAATCAACGTCATTAATAACAAAACGTGATCGAATGTAAGCAATCTTATCCGTGAAATATTTTGAAAACATGCTGCATATGTATCCAATGAAGAGGTATCAGGCAATACTTTTGGTTTCTCCCGATGAAGACCACTATTGATGAATTTCCACATTTGGCAAGGTTTTTCAGAATTTTTTTATATTAAATTCGTATAATAGTCTGATTTTGCTTTTGACAACATGTGGTTGCACATATGTAACTGCTTAAGTACAGTGGATCCGATCGAGGGATGAACGGGTACGTCGCCAAATTATTTCAATATATTGACGGCGACGTTTTGCTTGTACAATGTCGAGTGACATCCATATATATATATATATATATGTATATATATATATACATATATATATATATGTACATATATATATATACATATATATATATATATATATATATATATATAATATAATACTACCTATTGTATATTTCAATGTAAATATCATAATATTGAAACATATTAAAACAAAAAATATCGTGCAGGTGTAGAAGATATAAATATAAAAGGTACGTGATTGAAAGATGTTATATATTAAAATCATTATGTACTATAAATACTTGAACAATATGAGTGAAATGCACCTCCCCATGCTTGAAAACAATAGGTCAAGTGTGTGAATAGAAATGAGTAATATAACGTGACCAAACATGATCTAGTTAATAATCATTAACTAGATCACACATACTAGCACGCACGCACACATAAACATGCACACACGCATGCACACGCACACACACACACACACACACACACACACACACACCCACTCAGGACCTATAACCCACGGAAGTGTTGGTCAGTAGTAAAGCAGCAAGTTACAAACAGATTCACGCTCAATGTGACTAATAATTCTAACACGTATCCCGATTGACAATTATCACGGTTTTCATGTGCAAACATGCTTTCACACTTGGGAACACATGAACACATGCGCGCACACACGCACATGCAATATGTATCGTTTCCTGTAATATATGATATTAGTACTATGCTTTGTGGAATTTACTGTTAACTAGGATTACATATATCAGTTTCCAAAATACCTGACCATTAAAAGTAAATATATATATATATATATATAATTATGTCCACTGCTCGCTTTAATCATTTAATTGTCGAACATTTATTTGCCATTCGACGGTGTAGAATGTATAGTCCGTGCAATGACGCCGTCTGTGTCTTCTTCAGAGACCGATTACCCACAGGGTGTAGGTACCTTTTTTGGTTCAGGAAACTGCCAGTCAAATAAGATGGATGAACACACGAGTAAATGTCAACAAAAAAGCGGCATGCGGCACACTTCCGGAGAGAGCCGAGTCGGAAAAACTTAACGATAGAGGGGAAACGGAAACAGGACAGGTGGGATGTGAGGTCTGTGTGAGCAAGGATTTATCTACGTCTGAGGAAGATGATAGATAGAGGGAGGAGATTGGTAACAGGGAGCCGTGGGGGACAAGCATAACAAGAGAGGTGCAGCGGGAGAGGCGCTAGATCTCACCAACTTACACGGAACACATATGAAGAACATTGATTCAGAACAATGTTGTGTACACAAATACTACGTCAATATAGTTAAGATCAAAAATCGTCATGTCTGCCTAGCTAAGACTATTCTCGCCTCACGGATGCAATAATAAGCTCCGCAGTGTGTCATGTCAGGGTGGTGTGCCAGCACTATTGTACCACAATCAAACTTTTGTCTACCAAATGAATAAATCTAAAATACGTGCATTATGTGTATGCCGGACAGTACTTGTCTAGTGAACTGGTAAGTACATGTGTGTTATGTGTATGCCGGACAGTACCTATCTGGTGAACTGGTCAGTCTATGTGTGTTATGTGTATGCCGGACAGTACCTGTCTAGTGAACAGGTAAGTACATGTGTGTTATGTGTATGCCGGACAGTACCTGTCTAGTGAACTGGTAAGTACATGTGTGTTATGTGTATGCCGGACAGAACCTGTCTAGTGAACTGGTAAGTACATGTGTGTTATGTGTATGCCGGACAGAACCTGTCTGGTGAACTGGTCAGTCTATGTGTGTTATGTGTATGCCGGACAGAACCTGTCTGGTGAACTGGTCAGTCTATGTGTGTTATGTGTATGCCGGACAGTACCTGTCTAGTGAACTGGTCAGTCCATGTGTGTTATGTGTATGCCGGACAGAACCTGTCTAGTGAACTGGTAAGTACATGTGTGTTAATATTGGCCATGCGGACCAGAACTACCTGTCTGGTGAACTTCAGTCAGTCTATGGTATTTGTTATTGTATTGTGGGATAAGAACCTGTCTGGTGAACTGAAGTCGATCTATGTGTGTGTTATGTGTATGCGGACCCAATTGCTGTCGAGTGAACTGGTCAGTCAATATTATTGTGTTATGTGTATGCCGGACAGTACCTGTCTGGTGAACTGGTCAGTCTATGTGTGTTATGTGTATGCAGGACAGAACCTGTCTGGTGAACTGGTCAGTCTATGTGTGTTATGTGTATGCCGGACAGTACCTGTCTGGTGAACTGGTCAGTCCATGTGTGTTATGTGTATGCAGGACAGAACCTGTCTGGTGAACTGGTCAGTCCATGTGTGTTATGTGTATGCCGGACAGTACCTGTCTGGTGAACTGGTCAGTCTATGTGTGTTATGTGTATGCCGGACAGTACCTGTCTAGTGAACTGGTCAGTCTATGTGTGTTATGTGTATGCCGGACAGTACTTGTCTAGTGAACTGGTAAGTACATGTGTGTTATGTGTATGCCGGACAGAACCTGTCTGGTGAACTGGTCAGTCCATGTGTGTTATGTGTATGCCGGACAGTACCTGTCTAGTGAACTGGTAAGTACATGTGTGTTATGTGTATGCCGGACAGTACCTGTCTGGTGAACTGGTCAGTCTATGTGTGTTATGTGTATGCAGGACAGAACCTGTCTGGTGAACTGGTCAGTCCATGTGTGTTATGTGTATGCCGGACAGTACCTGTCTGGTGAACTGGTCAGTCTATGTGTGTTATGTGTATGCCGGACAGAACCTGTCTAGTGAACTGGTAAGTACATGTGTGTTATGTGTATGCCGGACAGAACCTGTCTGGTGAACTGGTCAGTCTATGTGTGTTATGTGTATGCCGGACAGAACCTGTCTGGTGAACTGGTCAGTCTATGTGTGTTATGTGTATGCCGGACAGTACCTGTCTAGTGAACTGGTCAGTCCATGTGTGTTATGTGTATGCCGGACAGAACCTGTCTAGTGAACTGGTAAGTACATGTGTGTTATGTGTATGCCGGACAGAACCTGTCTGGTGAACTGGTCAGTCTATGTGTGTTATGTGTATGCCGGACAGAACCTGTCTGGTGAACTGGTCAGTCTATGTGTGTTATGTGTATGCCGGACAGTACCTGTCTAGTGAACTGGTCAGTCCATGTGTGTTATGTGTATGCCGGACAGAACCTGTCTAGTGAACTGGTAAGTACATGTGTGTTATGTGTATGCCGGACAGAACCTGTCTGGTGAACTGGTCAGTCCATGTGTGTTATGTGTATGCCGGACAGAACCTGTCTGGTGAACTGGTCAGTCCATGTGTGTTATGTGTATGCAGGACAGAACCTGTCTGGTGAACTGGTCAGTCTATGTGTGTTATGTGTATGCCGGACAGAACCTGTCTGGTGAACTGGTCAGTCTATGTGTGTTATGTGTATGCCGGACAGTACTTGTCTAGTGAACAGGTAAGTACATGTGTGTTATGTGTATGCCGGACAGAACCTGTCTGGTGAACTGGTCAGTCTATGTGTGTTATGTGTATGCAGGACAGAACCTGTCTAGTGAACTGGTAAGTACATGTGTGTTATGTGTATGCCGGACAGAACCTGTCTGGTGAACTGGTCAGTCTATGTGTGTTATGTGTATGCCGGACAGAACCTGTCTGGTGAACTGGTCAGTCTATGTGTGTTATGTGTATGCCGGACAGTACTTGTCTAGTGAACTGGTCAGTCCATGTGTGTTATGTGTATGCCGGACAGAACCTGTCTAGTGAACTGGTAAGTACATGTGTGTTATGTGTATGCCGGACAGAACCTGTCTGGTGAACTGGTCAGTCCATGTGTGTTATGTGTATGCCGGACAGAACCTGTCTGGTGAACTGGTCAGTCCATGTGTGTTATGTGTATGCAGGACAGAACCTGTCTGGTGAACTGGTCAGTCCATGTGTGTTATGTGTATGCCGGACAGAACCTGTCTGGTGAACTGGTCAGTCATGTGTGTTATGTGTATGCCGGACAGTACCTGTCTAGTGAACTGGTAAGTACATGTGTGTTATGTGTATGCCGGACAGTACCTGTCTAGTGAACTGGTAAGTACATGTGTGTTATGTGTATGCCGGACAGAACCTGTCTGGTGAACTGGTCAGTCCATGTGTGTTATGTGTATGCCGGACAGAACCTGTCTGGTGAACTGGTCAGTCCATGTGTGTTATGTGTATGCCGGACAGTACCTGTCTAGTGAACTGGTAAGTACATGTGTGTTATGTGTATGCCAGACAGTACCTGTCTGGTGAACTGGTCAGTCTATGTGTGTTATGTGTATGCAGGACAGAACCTGTCTGGTGAACTGGTCAGTCCATGTGTGTTATGTGTATGCCGGACAGTACCTGTCTGATGAACTGGTCAGTCTATGTGTGTTATGTGTATGCAGGACAGAACCTGTCTGGTGAACTGGTCAGTCCATGTGTGTTATGTGTATGCCGGACAGTACCTGTCTGGTGAACTGGTCAGTCTATGTGTGTTATGTGTATGCAGGACAGAACCTGTCTGGTGAACTGGTCAGTCTATGTGTGTTATGTGTATGCCGGACAGTACCTGTCTGGTGAACTGGTCAGTCTATGTGTGTTATGTGTATGCAGGACAGAACCTGTCTGGTGAACTGGTCAGTCTATGTGTGTTATGTGTATGCCGGACAGTACCTGTCTGGTGAACTGGTCAGTCCATGTGTGTTATGTGTATGCAGGACAGAACCTGTCTGGTGAACTGGTCAGTCCATGTGTGTTATGTGTATGCCGGACAGTACCTGTCTGGTGAACTGGTCAGTCTATGTGTGTTATGTGTATGCCGGACAGTACCTGTCTAGTGAACTGGTCAGTCTATGTGTGTTATGTGTATGCCGGACAGTACTTGTCTAGTGAACTGGTAAGTACATGTGTGTTATGTGTATGCCGGACAGAACCTGTCTGGTGAACTGGTCAGTCCATGTGTGTTATGTGTATGCCGGACAGTACCTGTCTAGTGAACTGGTAAGTACATGTGTGTTATGTGTATGCCGGACAGTACCTGTCTGGTGAACTGGTCAGTCTATGTGTGTTATGTGTATGCAGGACAGAACCTGTCTGGTGAACTGGTCAGTCCATGTGTGTTATGTGTATGCCGGACAGTACCTGTTGTCTGGTGAGCTGAATCTGTATTATTGTTGTATTGTGTGGGACGGTGCCTGGCTATCACGGTGAACTGGATGCAGTCATGTCTATGTGTGTTATGTGTATGCCGGACAGTACCTGTCTGGTGAACTGGTAAGTACATGTGTGTTATGTGTATGCCGGACAGTACCTGTCTAGTGAACTGGTAAGTACATGTGTGTTATGTGTATGCCGGACAGAACCTGTCTGGTGAACTGGTCAGTCTATGTGTGTTATGTGTATGCCGGACAGTACCTGTCTGGTGAACTGGTAAGTACATGTGTGTTATGTGTATGCCGGACAGTACCTGTCTAGTGAACTGGTAAGTACATGTGTGTTATGTGTATGCCGGACAGAACCTGTCTGGTGAACTGGTCAGTCTATGTGTGTTATGTGTATGCCGGACAGTACCTATCTGGTGAACTGGTCAGTCTATGTGTGTTATGTGTATGCCGGACAGTACCTGTCTAGTGAACTGGTAAGTACATGTGTGTTATGTGTATGCAGGACAGAACCTGTCTGGTGAACTGGTCAGTCCATGTGTGTTATGTGTATGCCGGACAGTACCTGGCTGGTGAACTGGTCAGTCTATGTGTGTTATGTGTATGCCGGACAGTACCTGTCTAGTGAACTGGTAAGTACATGTGTGTTATGTGTATGCAGGACAGAACCTGTCTGGTGAACTGGTCAGTCCATGTGTGTTATGTGTATGTCGGACAGTACCTGTCTGGTGAACTGGTCAGTCTATGTGTGTTATGTGTATGCCGGACAGTACCTGTCTAGTGAACTGGTAAGTACATGTGTGTTATGTGTATGCAGGACAGAACCTGTCTGGTGAACTGGTCAGTCCATGTGTGTTATGTGTATGTCGGACAGTACCTGGCTGGTGAACTGGTCAGTCCATGTGTGTTATGTGTACACCCCTAGTTGAACGGACACACATGCGCATCCCCGCAGCGTGAAGATGAAACCCAAACCTGTCAAAATCCTGCTCCCAGTTTGTATGTGTAACAAGATGTCACCAATATTGAATGTGGGGCAAGTCTTTGCTCAGCAGATCCAACGGACGATTCACAACGAACCGGGCTTCGTTAAAATCAGCAAGCATAGACATAATCATAGTAAACCGCCGCCGCCCGGTCGGACGCACCGCTAGGCGCTACACGAGGGACGACCTGACACAAGATACTCTCAGACACAGTTTCGATTGCTAACACTGACTTGGCCGTTGGCGAGAGAAACCATGCGTGAGGAGGGACGACATAGATCAACAATAGCAATGGACAAATCGTCAGTGCCGAGCCGAGCTCTCGAACGAGCAAGCATGCCGTCGTCGTTAAGGCCCCCTATCCCATGAAAAATTACCATTAAAAATTGGGCAGAAACACCAACTTCGTCCAGCGACCTGTGTCGAGTCGTCGCATCGAAATAACGACTCTTGCATCCTCCCAACGAAACTATGTCCGATAACTAACAACTCCGAAGAACCGTCCAAAGTGAGACGAATATCAACAACTTGAACAAGTCAAAATGGCAGCAAACAAACTGTTACAAAGTCAAAGGGGATGCAAAAGAAAACCTGAATTCATCAAACTCAAGGATTATCAAAGTATGGCACGCGGACCAATGTGCGTGACTTTAGTATAATGTAGACGTTAAGTTTAAACATAATATAAACAACTTTGAATAATACTAACATTGAAATCGTAGCTTAGGTGAATTGGATCCTCCCTTGATCGGTAAACGACTTTTGATTTTGCCATCGCGGCGACTGCATAAAAGTACTGGCCATTGACCCGCCGTGACCTCAAGCTATAACTTGACGGTGCACAATTTCGCGCGCCGCCCAAGTTAGATGTCAACGATCCGAATCTTGCGGATTCATTCAAGAAAAAGGGAAGACAGCTTAAAAAAATGGTGGCGTCGGAGAAAAAATAAGAAAGCGAATGCTATCCAGGTGGCAATAATACTTAACTGTACTGGGCCAGACTTTATCACAGTATACGATCATTTTGTGTGGGTAGAAGCGGGCAACAAAGATCGTCCCGAGAAAGTACTTCAGAAATTGGAAGAGTACTGTGCGCCCAAGGGAAATGTCGTACAAAACACGTACTGCTTCTGGAATGTGCTGTGGAAGGACCCGTTTAATGTGTACCTCACCGAATTCCGTACAATCGCAGCTCTACACGACTACCAGGACACCGAACGCATGATCCGGGATAATATAGTGTTCTCTGCAAAAGGCAAACTGCAAGAACTGCTATTGCGAGAAACGCAGTTAACACTCCGGAATGCGATCGAGATATGCAGAGCGTTTGAAATGAAACAGAGGCAGGTGACGGAAAAGAATCCTTAGCACACTATCGAGTAAGTGTATGCCAGTAAGAAGAAGGGAGCACCGAGACCGAAACCCAGGTATGAAAACAACGATTGTGCGTACCGTGGGTACCACACCAGCCAAATAGAGGGAAATGTATGGCATGGGGCACGAAATGCTCCTACTGTAATGGCCCTAACCATTTCCGCCGAAAGAAACGACAACAAGGGCAGGGAGTCCGCACTGTCGATCGTCAGAGCGACGACAATGAATAGGAATGGTTACACACCTATGGCATTGGTTGTGACAAACGAATGAATCGAGATACAGCGCTTATGAAGGTAAATAACTGCGATGTCCGATTCCAGTTCGACACTGGTGCAGAAGTAAATACGATCACGCAAAGATTCGTATACAAGCACCAAGTTCGCCAATCACAAGGAAAACTTGTTATGTGGAACGGATCAAAAATTATTCCAAAGGGTGTGGCAAAATTGGCCGTGACGAATCCCCAAATTGGCGAAATAAAAAATGTTGAGTTTGTTGTCGCCAATAAAGAAAAGTAAGGAGGACTCGGCCGTAGTTAGACAACGCAAGGAGAATAGAAGACAGGCGGTCACAAAGCATCATGACAACTCAGCCCGTGATTTGGATACATTATAGAAAGGACAACCAATCCTATTCAAGAAGCTTCCCAATGCCAAGTGGAAACGCGGCGTAGTGACACAGAAACCGGATGACAGGTCCTACGTAGTAAGCGACCAAATGGGCAATAAATATCGGCGAAATCGAATACACATTCGTCCGGGAATGAACCCCCGCCGACATATCCCCGGCAAAGAATCCTGGCGACGCTCGCCTGGCTAGAAACGAGGACAACTGCGTGACATCAAAGGAAGCGCTAGAACAGTCGGGAACATCCAGCGACAGGGAACGCGTGTCATGGACCGCCGTCAGACCCGATGCTACTGACCCAAGGGAATCGGACACTCCCACGGCGACAGGAATTCAGGACAGGCCGATGAGGACACAACAACCACCCATCTGGATGAAGGACTATAGCATGTAGTCGGTAGTGACAATCCCTAATGACTGTCGAACTTTCTAAAGAAAGGGGGGTGTTAAGATATACCATTAGTGTAGACCGGAAACATGATATGCGTCCACTAATGCGGCCATCTATCCGACGAGCTAGTGGTACTTTGGACTGACTCACTATCCCCGTGACACTAGAACAAAACACCACGACGATTTGGCATGTGTATGTATCTGCTCGAATAAAGCTGTTTAATGACATAACACGAGTTGTCAACACTGGTTAACTGGTTAGTATGTGTGCGTTATGTGTTTGCCGGACAGTACCTGTCTGGTGAACAGGTCAGAACATGTACATTATTTATATGCCGGGTAGTACTTGTCTGGTGAACAGGTCAGTACATGTACATTATGTATATGCCGGGTAGTACTTGTTTGGTGAACTGGTCAGTACATGTGCATTATGTGTACGCGGGACAGTACCTGTTTGGTGAACTGGTCAGTACATGTGCGTTATGTGTATGCCTGACAGTACATGTTTGGTGAACTGGTCACACTACACGTGCGTAATGTGTATGCCGGGTAGTACCTATTTGGTGAACTGGTCGGTACATGTGCATTATGTGTATACCGGACAGTGCCTGTCTGGTGAACTGGTCAGTACACGTGCGTTATGTGTATGCCAGACAGTACCTGTCTGGTGAACTGGTCAGTACACGCCATGCGGATCTTCTCGACGGTGGCCGGACTGTCGAGTTGGAAGAAGTCATTCAAACCGACGTCAGCTCGGGCGGCCGCGATCGCGTGTCTGATGGCGAAGAAGACGGAGGCCGCGAGACAGAGCGGTGGCTCGCCGATCGCCTGGCGCATAGAGAAACAAGTTGTGGACAGGACAGTGTGCAAGACAGACGTGCCAATGGTATATATCAGAAGTTATAAATACATGAACACGTAAACCTTGGATGAATAGACCGCACGTGTATTCAAAGAACCCTTTAGAAGGGGCACATTGAGTCGGACAGGAATGTCATTGACGCTAGGGATCTTGTATGTGCTCGGTCCGTCCGTGTAGAGGAAGCCAGTGGGAGAACGGCGTTCTTCTTCCAGTGTGAACAGACCGTATCCCTACATCATAAAATAGATAGATCATACAGTTAGTGGTTAATAGCTGTGGCCATACCACATTAAAGTTTTTTCTCATTGCGTAACATGTTAAGTATTATCATAATAAATGTAATAATATTAACAAATTATTTATTATTATCAGTGTAGGTGTTTACCGATATTTTAACTTACAACAGAACAAACCTTTAACTTTAAACATTCATCGTGAATACCATCAGCCTAATTCTTCTTCTCGACACGAAACATTAATGAATTATTGAAACATTATTTGTTTACAACAAAATAAGACTTACCAAATGTAATGACTTCTAATGCAGTGAAATGTGTCAGAGCTTCCATCCATGCAGATATCAATGTGCAGATACATAAATATATTTTGTGCATTTTACAATAATCCTCCCTGCCTAGTCTCACCTGGACAAACGCTCCCTCAATCTGTCCAATGTCAATGGCGGGATTCAGACTTTGGCCAATGTCCATCACAATGTCTGTGCGCAACACCTTAAAGAGAGCAACAAATCTGTAGAAACCAGACCACAAACTTAACATATTAACATAATCATTATATCACGGCAATGACTTCTAAAAGAGTATTTTCTGTGAACAAGCAATGCTAATCTGGTATTGCATAATTGCATGCCTGCTTGCCTGCCAGCCTGCTTGCCTGCCTGCTTGTCTGCTGCAATTATGTATTGTTGATGTAATTAATACAAATATAATATTTTAGTGTCGCTAAAAGTGGATTGACTATTATTTGTTAAATATTATTTAACCAAGATTGTAATTCAAAGAAATGGGTATCCAGACCAAACCCCTTTGTCATGGTTACTGACCACGTGGTCCCCGCCCAGGGTATCAATCTGAACCTCAGACACGGCGGCGCCAAAGAAGAAGAATTTGTTTATTTGATCCAGACATTTGATTATACATACAATACATCCATGTCAAAAATAAAATGAGAATAATACAAATATGTAACCGTACGATAAACATGGTATAATGCAAGTAAATACCATAGATAGTAAATAACAAAACTCCTCTAACACTATAATAGTCGCTATCGTGGAGCCACCTTTTATGATAACAATTTAAGTGGATTAATACATCACCTGAATCAAATTAATACATCAAAATATAAAAATTAAATATAAAAAAAATATGAATATTAACATGTATGTAATGTGAGCAAGCTAACTTGATTATTGTGTTTGTCATTTAAGCACTGTTTTGTACTGTATAAAGTTGACAGGTGGTTGTCGGTTCTTAATTTTGCATACATATATCGCAATTTTGTCTGGTGCATGTTAGCTGATAATTTTGTAAAAAAAGAAATGTTAACATACTTGGCAAATCCTTGTGAATTATGTGTATTAAGCTGTTCTTTGACTATATCAGGAATGTTATTTAGTAAGTGGCAAATTATGCTTAAGATACTTCTTTGCAAATTCATGTTTAATTTTATAAGTGTATATTTTATTCTTGACTCTTGTATCATGATTATGTACCTCATAGTTAAACATTATCCTCGAGTTTTGTAAATAAACTGGTAAGTCATTGTGTAAATATTTATAGTAAAATTTTAATTGTTGTAATTTAAGGATGTCATTTACTTTTAACAAGTTGAGTTTTTGTGAAGTGGTTCTGTGTGGGAAATATGGTTACTTAAGGTAATAATTCTCAGGGCTTTTTTGAAGTTTTATTATTCTATTTTGTTGAAAGTCCCATGCCATGAAGCAATAATGCATATATGTAGGACCATTAAAGAATTATATAATATTATGTTAATATGAAGAGGTAACACATATTTCAATTTGTTTAAAATGTCAATTTTTTTAGAACAAGCATTATATATTTTTTCAGTATGTTTTTTCCAGCTTAGATTTTGTATTTATAATTAAACCAAAACATGTAATTCCTTGACTTGTACATAATTTACATTGTCTATCTTCAGAGTGAGTGTCTGTATATTTTTGTTTGCATTTTGAAATGTCATGTATTTAGATGTTGCTATGTTTAGCGATACTTTATTTATTAAATTAATTGCTGCATAAGTTCAGATTTGTTCCATGTATACCATAATATTTCAATTTGCCAATTAAAATGGTCAGTGGTATCAAAGGCTTTGGAAAGATCTAGGTAAACGTTAATTGGTATTTCATCCTCATCCAGTTGGGTTATTATTCTATCTATTAATTCTAGTGTCGCATATTCAATTGAATGTTTAGGTCGGAATCCATACTGATCGTCAAAAAAACCTTAGAGTCTTTTAAGTAAGATGATAATTGATTAAAAATAATGTTTTCAAGTACTTTTGAAATAGCTGGTAGAAGACATATGGGCCTATTATTATTGGATACTGTTTGCTCACCTTTTTTATAAATTGGAATTACGTTAGCTATGTTTAGTTTATTTGTTAATAAAGTTAAATATTTGGTTAGTGCAGGTTCAAGCATTTTTAGCAGTTTGGTGGAGAGACCATCATATCCACAGCTACTGTTCTGGGGTAGATTAATTACAGTTCTCTTTATGGTATCTTCTTCAACGTAATAACATATAAAATTACAGTTTACCATTTTATTTAGATAATATTAATGATCATGATTGCCTTTGTATTTAATATCATGTTCTAGATTACAACCAATATTGGTAAATAATGTATTCAATTTATTTGCAATTTATAATTTGTCTGCCACAATAGAATCGGATTCTTTGAAATATTTTGAAAATGATTAATTAATTTTAGTTTTAGACAGGATTTCATTTATAGTTTTCCAAGTGCTTTTATATCAAATTTAAATTGATTAAAATATTTGTCAAAATATAATTGCTTTGCTTTGCGGAAACTTCTTTTCAAAATACTATTGTATGTTTTTAGATTAATCAATAATATGCCATATTTGGAAGATTCAGGATTTGTTATTTTTAATTGTTTGTAATGTTTTTCTCTGTATCTTATTGAGGTTAGCAAGCCTTAAGTTATCCATGCAGACTTTTTATGTTTATATTTATTAAATTTCACTCATTTGCTAGGCATATATTTATTTTTATTTATTTCATTGATTATAATGTTATAATTATACTTTGGGTCAGCATTTGGATTTGTATCAAACTGTTAATGTATTTCATAGGTGATTATACCATATCTTGAACGAGCAGAACATGCGTTGTTAAAAAAACTTTCAATTTGACGTTTGAAAAAGTAAAATCATTCAATCACCTGAGTGCTATTATATCGTCGGAATGTAGCTAAAATTAAGAAATACAAGTTAGAATAAGTTAAACAACATCAGCTATGACAAGACGTAGACAAATATGGAATAAAAACAAAATCCCTACAGCAACAAACATCAAACTGTTTGTTGTATTTTACAGTTGCCGTCTGGGTGTTGTTCAACTGTCAGACAGGAGTGCCTGTTGCCGAGAGACTGACTCGTTCCATGTAGGCTAAAGTACACGTAATACGCATAATATAATTCCAGCACTAAAAGTCACACACGGCACATTTAGTATTACTTATTAAATAATAATAATAACTATATTTACATACTCAGTCTTCCCATGAGCCTCTGGGGTTCTTTCGAACGAAAGGCTGCAGTCATTTCATGATAACTTCACAAGCATTCTGACGACAAATCACAAATACAGTTCACTTTCAATGCAATGGTTGATCCTTGCATATTTCAATTTGTGACAACATAAACATAACTGAGACTCGTATAAACATACACTATCTAATATGTGTTTGTAACGTGTTGCAGTGCAGTAAAGTGTTTATGAAATATGTTGTATGAAGTTTCTGTTTCGTTTGTGTCAATGTCGTTGTGAATGCGAGTAAGTGAATGTAAAAATGATGGAAATATAACAAACGTTTATTTACACAATGGCGAAGTTTGAACACATGTGACTGCCTTTGTTATTGGCCCAACAGCACACGGCATCTGTCACAAAAATGAGCTAGAGAGCCAACTGTTGGATGCACCTAACATATATATATATAAATAAAAGAAAACTTATTTAGTTATTGATTTAATTCAATGACGTATATTGTTTGCCGCTCTATGGGAGATCTTCTAGCTCTATAAAGGTGTGTGTGTGTTTGTTTGTGCGTGTGCGTGCACGTGCGCGTGCGTGTGTGTGTGCGCGCGCATGTCTTCAATGCTAACAGTACTGCTCGTATTACCTTCAACCTTGGTTCAGACCTTTTTATAATTAAAATAATACTGTACCAGGACCGCCATGCCGTTGAGGTCGGATGACATGCTGGCAGCGGTTGGAGGCGAGTTCGGTACTTTGTCCGTGCTATGTTCAGAAGTGTGAATTCTCGACATTGATATCTTCAACACTCGACTCGCGATCTGAAATTCAAGAACATCAAGTCTGTCACAAAGAATTGTCTGAAATAAAAACAATGAAAGAAGAAAAAAGTCAGCCTCTGTCTCTCTCTCTCTGTCTCTCTATCTCTCTCTCTCTCTCTCTCTCTCTCTCTCTCTCTCTCTTCTGTCTCTGTCTCTCTCTGTCTCTGTCTCTCTCTCTCTCTCTCTCTCTCTCTCTCTCTCTCTCTCTCTCTCTCTCTCTCTCTCTCTCTCTCTCTCTCTCTCTCTCTCTCTCTCTCTCTCTCTCTCTCTCTCTCTCTCTCTCTCTCTCTCTCTCTCTCTCTCTCTCTCTCTCTCTCTCTCTCTCTCTGTCTCTCTCTCTCTCTCTCTCTCTCTCTCTCTCTCTCTCTCTCTCTCTCTCTCTCTCTCTCTCTCTCTCTCTCCCCCTCTCTCTCTCTCTCTCTCTCTCTCCCCCCTCTCTCTCTCTCTATAATATATATATATAACAACTTCTTGGAACAACCAAAAATGAATTTATGTTTGTTGTGTGTTGCCTGACAACACAAAACCGATTTGGTCTAACCTTACACCCCTGTCAGTTTGTGGCCTAGCCGAGTGGTTGGCATGATGGGAAAAGTCCGTCATTCATTCTCAGTCCAGTTCCGAATCGATCGAAGTAAGTTGTGTGTAATTTGTGTATTGCGTTCGCTGTTTTCTGCTCATACTGTATGCATATGTTGAGTTTACTGTATATCAGACAGTGAGTTGCCCAGCGTTGGTCGATTCGGTGATTTCAATTGCGTACGGTACAAAAAACCTTGTGTTTTAAAATTATTCCGGTTTGCGTGTCGTGACCTAATTTGTACTTAAACAAAACAGTTCCCGTGTAACGTACGCTTGCAAATTACGAGAAATGGCACCGACGATGTATCGTTTTGCCGGCGAGACTCCTCCCCAGTCTAATCAGACTCGTGTCGTACTCATTGGGGACAGTTTCGCAAAACGTTTTAACAAATATTGTCGCGCACATGCGATCATAAATGGCGGACTCGACCCGCGTCGCATTTCTTTATCCTTTGTTACACGAGGGGGGCACTGCTCAATTTAGTGAACGACGCTGCCCCATGGATATCCAATTCACAAGTCACCGAGGCAATCCTGAACCTAGGTGGCAACGACCTGAACAAATTAGTTGTGAACTAAAGCAGCTAGCTAAGGACAATTTGAATATCGCTCAACATTTGATTCGAGTCGACGGATTTTTGTAAGGTGGCCATTTGCCAATTGTGTTATCGTTAACCCCCTTCGGGTTCGCGCTCTCACACCGCAGCTGCAATGAAGTACCCTCTGTGACCTCCATACAATATTTTGGTTGACGAGGTCAATGCGAAATTGCGCCGATTAATTGATTTTTTCCCAACGATCCATTTCTGGAAGCACTACGGTATGCTACTTGATTACAAATCCTTGATCAGCGATGACGGTGTGCATGTTGGCCCGACAGGAGAACGACTGTACGTCCGTTCTATCCGAGGGTCAGTGCTCTTTTTGAGCAAGTGTTGATCTACTTCAGGCTACAGTCTAGACTCAACCTTAATGTTGCAAACTGTCCATGATTCGTGCATATCCATTTTAGTATGAGCCCTTTTATCAGACTGCTATTATTTATTTAATTAATGGGGAACTCACTGGTGGGTGTGGGACGCTTATGGCGGGAGCATGGCTCCAGCGTCAACATCAGTGATGGTTAATTTTTTTCTCCATAATTCTTCACAGAGCAAAAGTTTTCTTGTAACTATGCTAGGGTATATCTTACTTTCAAATGTCTTACACTACATTTGTTTCTAATTTGATATTTTCGAAACGTTATGGCGTGTTATGTATACCAATTTTGCCCATTAGTTTGGTGATTTACTCACTCATTTTAAAAGCAGCTCTTGGTTCGGAATGATATATTCGAGTGATAACCTTGCTTATTCATTGGTAAATTAATTAATGATTCCCAATGTTTACCGCCGGTCGGTTGAGCTTGGATGTATTATCCAATGATTATAAAACAGGTTATAATAATAATAATTATAATTAAAACAAAATTATATAGCGCCGGTATCCGCATGGCGCTTGCACAGTATTTGACCACTGATGACTTTAAAGTAGTAACTTTAAGAATTGTAAAAACATTATTCTAAAATATAATAAGAGCAACGTTCTAGAAATTATGAAATGAGTAACATTAATTATACATCATAAAATCAATTAAAATATTGTTATCAATGTAATGTAGACTAGTTCGAAATTATATATTTGAGTGATATGAGAGGTACCAGGACTTGATTTGAATTTTTCTTTCATAAGCAGGTTCTGGTTCGAAATTATAGATTCGAGTGATAACCTCGTGAAGGAGAGGTACCGGGACTTGTTTGAAATATTCTTTGATGAGCAGTTTCTGGTTCAAATTTAATTTATCGTTTGTCAGGATCTAGATGTCGAGGTACGTAAATCTGCATATTCACCGATGATTTCCATTAATGCATGTCAGTTTTTATTCGAATAATGTTATGCTATTATGATGAAACAGATTCCTGTTCAATATATATTTGAGTGATAACCTCGTGGTTGAGAGGTATTGGGACTTGCTTCAATTATCAGTATGTGTTTTCTCAATCATTTATTCATATGTAACTTGTATTGTTGCAGTTTTTACACATTATAACACAAACTGTTTTTTGCTAAATACTTTCCTGCAGTTGGGTGCATTGTTACAGATGCCACAACAAAAACGTCGTGTTCACATGACCAGGACCCAGACAGGGAAGCTTCGCAGACGTGTTACGGCTGCTGCGCCCCCGCAACAGAACCTGATATCTCCGGACCTGATGTCTCCGGGCCTGATCTCGCCATAGCGGCAGCACCGTCCACACCGGGTGGCATGGCCGACGCGATTGCCGCTGCTGTCATGCGACAGCTTGAACAGTCTGGGCGTTTGTTACCACCACCTGTTACCGAGCCAGTGGTTCGTTCATACCGAGCCAGTGGTTCGTTCATCGGAACGAGCAAGTCATCTGCCAGGGGCGACACCGATGCCGACAACATTCCCGAGCCACCATGTCGCGGATGCATCATCGGATGACAGTGACGGTGACGATGTCGATGCAGTCCTCAGCGGCCTTTTAGGTGGTGACTTGTACACCCAATTACCAAGTTACAACGTGGTCAACAGGCCGCTGGGGGCTAATTTGTTGGACATTCTCAAATTCAAGATTAGACTAGGAGAATATGTTAATCTACAGCTTTTGGCTAATGACGATGACGAGGACGGGATGTACGAGCAGCAGCACCAGCGCCTAACGTTAGAGGTAAAATCCATTGGCCAGCAGGATGCATTGTCCCTAGTAAAACCCTGTCACACCAAAGGCATTAAAACCATTGATCAGTGGGTGGCAGCATTCACTGTGTATGGGGCTGTACTCACTGAACATTCCCCATAACAAGCTCCAGGCTTATTTAAGCACACAGCAGACATCACTGAGATGGCACGTAGCTTTGGGGGGCATGGCATGGTATCGCTATGACAAGGCTTTCCGCAGGAAGATGGGGGCCAATCACTTGAGTTTTGGGCAGGTTAAGTGGGACATGTGGTTTCACTGCCTTGAACGGACCTCCAGCATTCGGGGCACTACTAACCGCAGTCCATACGTCCGCAGCCGGGCCAGTTTCCCTCTCGGTAACCGGGGTTTCCAGAAAGGCCAATGTTACCAGTTCGAGAAGTTTGGCTCATGCCCCAGACCTGCCGGTCAGTTCAAAGACACATGTGCCAAGTGCTTCGGTAAACACTCTACCAATCACAGTACCTTGTGCTCTGTCCGCCCTCAAGGGGTTGGGCGAACAGGTGCAATGCACACTGCCAACGCCAATAGACAGTAGGGTGTTATCCCAGTATCTTGCACAGTATGACAAAGCTGAGACTGCGATTTTATTGGAGGGTTGGCCGTAAAAGTTGCAAATCGTCTCTGCAATTAACAATCAGGCATGCAAAACACCAGCAGGTTGGCAGGCCTGTCGATCTCGAAATCAATTCACAGTCTAAGAACTGTCCTGTGGTACATATCTGTCGCTATCCACACACCCATGGCTCATCAGCGGGACCACTTTTTTCTTCTCTGACAGAACACCTATTTCAAGAACATATTTTGCGTCTCAGCTGTCAGCGTGTCTTTCACACGCTGGTTATGACCCCAGTTTTTACAAGTGTCATTCAGTTGGGAAAGGTGCCGCATCAACTGCAGCAACATGAGTATACACATATGTACAGATCCAAGCTAAGGGCAGGAGGAAGTCGGCCGCTTTCCGGCGATATATCCGAATCCCCCCAATTCCGTGCAATTATGGACATGACACTGAAAAATAAAACTTCTCATATTGACAAATGAATGCTTGTATTACATTGTACACATATTGGGAGTAACGAATGCGAAAATTACACAGAAATGCTACTTCGTAATTAAGAATAGGAGCTTTTGGAATGGTTGGGCTTGCATTTTAAAAATTATCTTTGACATTTTCCCCACATTTATGACCCATTTCCATTTCAGCATTCAAATGAAGCAAATTAAGTATTATTTATTTTGATATACCAGCCATTGGCAATTAGTAATACACAGTTTTTTTTTTCTATCTGTTATGCACATAACTGTATGATGTCAGATGTGTTACTGGTGGTCATCGTGTAACGTGAGTGACGAATATGTGAATATTTTAATAAAAAAATATCATTTTTTTAAGCAGAGTGTTTTCAAAGAAATGATAATTTCTCCTTCGATTAACTTTGTTTTACATAAACCAAACAGAATTTCACTTCTAGGCTTTAAAGAATTCATGCAATCTATGGTTAAAATATGTAATGTGAGTGACGACGTGTAACGTGAGTGACGTCGTTGGAATCATACTAACTCCGGTTGCAAAAATCTAATGACCGTCTAGATTGGTAGCCTAAGACTAGTGACCTCTGGTGATCATACTAATCAATATAATTATATAATAAAAAAATTAAAACTACCCATACTGCATGCATTATTTCCTGTTCTGGCCACATGTCTGCAAACTGTTGTCTGTGAAGTATGGAAGACAGTTGGGTCATCTACCATCATGTCGTTTTGTGTGAACAATATCAGTTATTCCATAAGGTGAGATACATATGATTTTAATATATTTGTTTATGAAAATATTCATATCTATACACATTAATTTGTATATTTTGTGAATTTTTTCCAAGACACATGTGTTCGGTGTAATGGAGTTGGCTGACAGGACAGGTTTCCAGTTTTAACATGTCAGCTGGGGGTTGTGTTGATCTTGTTGTTGCTGAAGTTTGGATTACTAGTCGGCTGTTGAGGTGGTGTTCTACTTAATAGCATCCACCTTCATATAAGTTCATGTATGCATGCATTGTATGCCACAACCGTACATTACTATGAAATTTGGACATATTTTATACATTATTCACAAAAGTATCTTGTATCTGTTCATAAGAGATGAACAGATACAAGAATTGGAGGATGAACGTAGGGAAACCAAGTTGATATGGGATGTGATCGGGATCGGAGAAGTCAGAAGAAGAGAGGAATGCTTCACTACCTTACAAAGCGGCCATCTACTATACCATTCCACAGCGAACAACGGCCAAGCTGGAATAGGCTTTATCATAAACAGAAATGGAAAGACAATATTATAGTGAGGGTTAACAGCATCAGCCCCAGAGTAGCAGAACTTGATCTATGCATAAGAAAGCTCTACAAGCTGAAGATAGTATATGCACCAACAACATCATACTCAGAAGAAGACACAGACAACGTCTACAACGACATGGATGAGACCTTAGAAAAGCCAACCCACTACACGATAGTGATGGGAGACTTTAATGCGCAAGTAGGGAAACGAACAAATATTTCGGAAACGGCAACAGGCAAATTTGGCCTAGGTGTGAGAAACGAAAGAGGCGACACCTTGGTAGAATGGGCAACATCAAGAAAGTACAAAATCATGAATACCATGTTCCAGAAGAAAGCAGGGAGGATATGGACATGGAAAAGCCCAAATGGAGAAACGAAGAACGAAATTGACTACATCCTGACAAATACGCCAGACATGGTCACTGACGTAACTGTCATCAACCAAGTCAACATTGGAAGTGACCACAGAATGGTAATGAGCAACATCAAACTAGACGTCAAGGCAGAAAGGAAGAAGTTGGTACACAAGAGACCACCGAATGTAGATACCACACAAATCGGAAGATACCATGAGCGAAAACATCACTGAGATGATCCAACTAAGTGCAACACGTGTAGCCATAGCAATCAACAGGCATGTAGTGACGAGAATATCGTCACCGACACGAGCACTAATGAAGAAACGACGAGAAGCTGCGCTAAGAGATATGAAGAATGGGAAGACATCAGGCAACAACCATGAAAACATTGACACATTAAAAGCAGAAGATATCATCTCGAAGACACTGGCTAAGCTGTATACTAAACGCTTATCAGAAAGACGAATACCCACCGCTTGGAAAAACGCAAATATGGCGATTACCTTCAAGAAGGGAATTAAGAAAGACTACAGACTGATATGTCTGTTGTCAAACATCTACAGATTACTCACAAAGATACTAACGAATAGACTAGAGAAGACACTGGATGAAAACCAACCACGAGAGCAAGCAGGATTCAGAAGCAGGTACTCAACGACAGAACACATACACGCGGTAAACCAACTGAAAGAGAAGTGCCGAGAATATAGTATCCAGCTCTGCTTCGCTTTCGTCGAGTACTTCTGAAGGTTTTCGACTCGATGCAAACTCAAGCAATACTAACCTCCCTTCAAGAACAGGGGATAGAATATGTGTAGATCGATCTCCGGAAAGACATCTACACCAACAGCTCGGTGACAGTCCACCTACACAAAAAGAGCAACAAGATCAACATCAAGAGAGGAGTACGACAAGGTGACACCATACCGCCCAAGCTGTTTACGGCAAAACTCGAAAGCATATTCTGAAGACTGACCTGGGAAACCAGAGGTTTGATGATAGACGGAGAATATTTTAGCCATCTTCACGACATACTCATATGCGCCACTACACCGCAAGAACCACAAAACATGCTGCAGGAGCTAGCTGATGAAAGTGAAAAACAAGGTCTCAAGATGAACATCTCGAAGACAAAAGTGATGCTAGCAAATTACACACCAATATATATAAACACGACGCAGATAGAGAACGTTGAAAGCTACGTCTATCTGGGACAACGATACAGTATCAGAGACACAAACCAAGACAAGGAGATTTAAAAAAGGATCACTGCCGGCTGGGCAGAATTCGCCAAACACCGCCACATCTTCAACTTTGGAACCTGCTTGAAGAGACAAGTCTTCAACTCATGCGTGCTTCCAGCGATGATGTAAGCCTACAAGCACCAGGGAGAAAAGATGCCACCAGTGTGAGACTGGCTGATAGGACGAAGGCAAAGATGCAAACCCGACACACGACAGCCTCAATAATGGAGACCCATGCCATGTTCTGTGATGAATATCCTGATGCCAAAGTTGGCAAGAGCAAATTTGCTGAACTGAGGCCTCAACATGTTCTCCTCAGCAACAAGCTCCCGCATAATGTCTGCCTCTGCAAATACCATGATAATTTTACCGCAGCAATCGATGGTTTGCACAAGGCCATTCCTGATTTCCCATCGTACACGCATTCGATACCAGGAACCTTTCTGTGTGAAACCACCTCTGAGGATTGCTGGATGGGGACTTGCGATATATGTGCCAGAGGTCAAGGGTTCACCTCAAAGTATGCGCATGTTCTATTGGATGCGAAGGCCGCATCCTGGTATGTTTAGAAGAACGATGCTGAAAACAAGTTGTGCAAGGTGCTGGAGGATGGCACAACTGTAGATCTTACCAGACATTTCGTTTCCATGCTGCAAATACAGAATCAGAAAGGTATGATGCATCACAAGCTCTCATTCAGGTTCATTTCTCTAAAAATTGTACCTGCATCGTTCAAGATGAAATCCAGAGCACTCACTGGAAGCAAATCCAGGTGAGCCTCTTTACATCAGCGATCTGGCACTCTGGCTCCCTGCACACATATGTCATCGCATCAGACGGCTTGGTTCACTCGAAGGAATCCGTAATTGTTTACATAGACAGGTTGCTCAGTGAATTGCCGGGCACTGTCAAGACTGTATCGCTTTGCCGGGCACGGTCAAGATTGTATCGCATTATTGAAATAAAACTGGCAAATGATATGCCCACTAGCAAGTTTGACATTGATGGACATGAATTATTCTGAGCTGATAGGAAGAAAGTGGATAAAAAGCCAGGAGGAGGCTGTGCTCTTTATATTAGAGACAACGTAAACTTTGAAGAAAAACCAGATTTTATACCACAAGATCTGGAAGGCATTTGTGGAATAGTCACATTCAAAAACAAGCATAAGATTATCATTGCAATCAAATACAGACCTCCAAATGAAAAGATTAACTGGTTTGATAAAATGGACCAGCTACTAAATAACTTTAGTTGTACTAAGCTGGAGTTCATCACCAATGGTGATCTTAACTGTGATTTATTAAAACAACCATTAGAAAATCACACTAAGCACTTTGTACACACATGTATGTCACATCAGTTAATTCAGCTTGTTAACAAACCCACCAGAGTAATATCCACAAGTGGTACCTTGATTGATGTGATTATGACTACTGAGCCTGATAAGATAGTGAAGCATGAGGTCATATCTGGTGGAATTGCAGACCGCTATCTTGTCTACTGTGTCACCTCCTATAAGTCCCACGCACCTACACAGACTCATAGAACAGTGGAAATGAGAAATTGATTAAAAAAAACTAATAAAAATGACTTTTGTAATTAGACATGTGTGATTGGAGCTCTGTTGAGCAGTTTGAGGGCGTGGATGAGGCTTACAAGAGATTTAAGGATCTCTTTACACATGTATGTGACAAACACTGTCCATTTGTTACTAGACGAGTCAGGAAATCATTTCTTTCGTGGTTAACCGAGAAAATTGAAGATGATATTAAAATTAAACATTATTTAAAAAAAAGAACATTCTAAGGGATTAGAAATATTTTTGCAAATGTATAGGCACTTCAGGAATGTCGTTTCGAATTCTCTCAATACTGCAAAGCGGGACTATTACACTGGTCTAATCCTGGAAAATAAGAAGAAACCAAAATTAATGTGGAAATGCCTATAAGAACGCCTGCCAGGAAAATTCTAGTCCAGCCCCAAAGGTGTAATTGTTGAAGGTCAAATAATTACTGATCCCAAATGTAAGGTCAATACATTCAACAAGTATTTTAATCCATTGGTTAGGAATTGGCAAGTAAGCTTTCACCAGCTGCTTCATTTACTCCACTTAAATCACCCAAAATACCTGCTTTTACTTTCCCTACTGTCACACCTGATTTTATGGAACAACAGTTAAGAAATGTGCCCGAAAATAAATATATTTGTCTTAACAGACTCCGTAGCAGCACCAGTCATATCACAACAACTGTTTTCATTCTAAATCTCTCTCTGAAATCTGGCAAGTTTATCATAGAATGGAAATGTGCAGCAACGGTGCTACCACTTTACAAATCAGGTCCATCAATGGAAACTAACAACTACAGACCGATCTCAATTCTACCCGTTTTGTCTAAACTACTTCAACGTTTTGGTCTTAGTTCTTTTATAGATTATTTGGAAGAGCATAAACTTCTAACGAATGCCCAATCAGGTTTCAGAAGATTGCACTCTATTGTAACGTCACTGCTAAATGTTGTTACAAATCCATGTTTAAAAACATCGATAAAGGAGTAGTGTTCATTGATCTCTGGAAGGCCTTTGACACCATGGACACTGATATTCTGCTGGCCAAACTTAAAGGATTTGGGGTTACACACATTGAACATAAGTGGTTCTCGAGCTACCTCACCGGTAGATCACAGTCAGTTTCGGTGGATGGCCATCTGTCTGATCCTGTGCCTATCAATATTGGGGTGCCCCAAGGGTCAATCTTGGGCCCCTGTTGTTTCTGCTATACCTAAATGATCTGCCTACAGTCACAGAATCCTGCAATATAAACATGTTTGCAGATGACACTGAAATTGATTCAGCTGCAAAACCAGTGTGTTCGGCTCAATTAGAATCCAATATCAACAGTGATTTATGCAATGTCAAACAGTATTTTGATATTAACAAACTTAGTATTAATGTACAGAAATTTCAATTTATGCTAATAGGCACTCATCCGTCCATTGCCAAGATGGCTGGTGTTAGAATTCATGTCAATAATGAACCACTTAAACATGTATCGGTAGCCAAGTACCATTGTATGTCTATCGACCCAAACCTAAAATGGGACGACCACATTAACAGCACGATTCCTAAAATTTCATCCAAAATAGGAATCCTAAGATCTCTTCGTAAAATAGTATCAATTGACATTCTCAGGCAATTATATAATGCAATAGTTCATTCACACTTCGATTATGGAGATGTAATCTATGATTCAGCATCAACCAAAACTAGATTACAGAAACTACAGACCAGAGCTGCTAGACTCATATCTGGGTCTAGCCCTAGACAAAATAGAAACACTATATTTAAAACACTAGGCTGGTTATTACTGCAACATAAAAGGTATTTTAATAAATGTGTTCTTATGTACAAGTGTGTAAATGGTTTAGTATCACAATATTTGTGTGATATGTTTACATCGAATAGTCATTCTTACAATACCAGAAATGCCTTTAAGCTGAAACCACCCAAAACCAGAACGCAGTTTCAATATGTCCGGTTTGAAATTATGGAATAAACTACCAATTGAAATACAAAACAGTCATTCTGTTCTAACCTTCAAAAAGACCCTACACAAATATCTGAGTGCTACACCACCATTTTAAATGTACTTCGTTTTTATCGTTTCTTGTATGTTATAACTACTTTATCTACATTATCTTTTCTATTTTTATTTCATGCATTCTATCTGTTATTATTGTTATTATTTATTTATTTATTGTAATCTCTTTTAATTTGTATCCTTTGTACATATATCAACACGTGTTGTATGATTGATGTAAATGGTGTATGAATGGCTCGGCCATCAAAAATAGTGAAACTAAGTATGTCACCGAGTGGAAATAAAAATTGTCAATCAATCAATCAATGGTCGGATGGTCCCAGTTCCCAATCCAAGAACAGTTTCATCCCTGCATCTCTCCCAGAACTGGAGGGAAAGCACAACCTCACAATACGATGGAACTATTTTGTGATATCTCACGGTAAAGGTCCAGTTGATGGAATTGGTGGATCAGTGAAAAGTCACGTTTGGGGAAGGGTCAAGACCAGGAAATTCCATATGGATTCTGCAAAGTCCTTTGTGTCAGCTGCTCAGAGCATGCCACACATGGAAATGTTTGAGATGACACCAGCCGATATCAATGAGAAGAAAGGACTGATGGGTCTGACACAGATCTTTGATGAGGCACCTGCTATCCAAAACATCAACAGGATTCATTGTGTGAAGATGATCAATCATGTCACTCCTGACAAGACAGTCAGACACTGGTGACGGTGTATCTTTGGCGGGCAACAAGGATGCCCATGTTCATGACTGGGTTGTTGTGGACTATGACAACGTTGCGTACCATGGGAAGGTTTCCATCATAGTAGAGGGGGAAGATTACAAGGTATCAGTCATGGTCCCAGCAGGCAAAAACTGGAAGTGGCCCACACCATCAGACACACTGTTCTACAAGCGTGATCAGCTAATTCGCAAACAAGCCAATCTCGATAAACAACCGTGGTCACTATAAGTTTGCTGACTTCCCATAAGGATGGTGTCAATGGTGCATGAACTCATGTAATCTGTGTATATACACATGACATACTCCTGCCAATGAATTTTAACCATCTTTAAAGATGTTGCCTTTTTATGTGAACAATTTATGTTTCAGTTCTGACATTTCGTCCAGTATGTACAGCTGTACCAGGAAAAGGTTTAATTAAATAATTGTGTTTATTAAATGTTATTGCATACTTCTTTACACTGCAGGTGTCTGAAAACCAAAAAGACATGAAAACAGTATTAATATTATTTTAAACAGGTTGAATTTACACATGTAATGTTGTTGTGAGGTTGTAACGTGAGTGACGTAACGTGAATGACGTAACGTGAGTGACGACATTTTTTTATCTGATATGCAGCTGATGACTAAATTTTGTCTTAGATTGAAGATAAACTGCACTTGTTATTAAGCCAAAACTCACATCTAAACACATTGTTAGGTACTGTTATGGTAAGCCAAATATCTATAAAAGAATTTAGTAGAAGCAAAAATATTGATGTCGTTTTTTGTAACGCGAGTGACGGCTCGTACAGTGTGTGTAGGTACTAGCAAATTTAACATTTTGAATAACTGCCTATATAGGGATGTAGACCATAGCCCTAAGACACTACATTTAAATGTTGTAGATTGGTCAATACTATTTTGAGATGTACATGGCTGAAAGAACCAAAATAGTATAAAGGTAACGTGAGTGACGCTGGAATTGCCCCCATGACGAGATTATAAATGCTGTTTTGTCACCCGTTAGTCTCATTCGCCCGGTGATGCTGCTGCCTGTCCTGTATCGGTTATACAGTTGAGTTTCATATGTACTACTTGTACACATATTGTACATACAGTCGATACAGATAATGTTGTGGCATGTAGCCCCCTCACCTTTCATGTCGTAGATTAGCAGTTTGATACCTTGTATATGTTTTAACTGATTAATTATGAGTGTACACCAACAGCTTTTTGTACACAATTCACTATATACATGCACTTCCTATGTATGCTTAATATTCATTCCAACTGGCACTAAAATATGCCCATTACCAACTTTATATGTATAAATCCATTGTCTTTTCTTCCAACATCAAACACGCTGCGGCCACATTAACTTTACATATCAATCTGTACAATACCTGACAAGACATAAATATATATTTATACATATATGTATACATACATATATACATATGCCTACCACGAATGTAAACCATCCTGAGGCAACGGTGTCCACGTCTGACAGGGCGTGTGATGCGCCAAGACGAAAGAGCTAGAACCAAGTTTTCCTTTGGAGACCAGAGGGCCCTCGGAGAAGAGGTCGTCCTAACATGACCTTAAGAGACAGCATCAAGAGGGACACCGGCTTCAGTGGGTCTTGTCTGGCTGCCACAATGACAGACAGAAAACTGCCCTCATAACCGCATAGTCGTTTGTAGTTTGTAGCAGTTCTGTTGTGCTCCTTCCACACCATGTTGAGAGACTATCTATTATCTTTATTCTCTGGCATCCTCTGAATCTTTTTCCTTCACTGTTTCCTGTTGTTATTATATGTTGTAACTTTCTGTTTCTGGTTATATGACCTATGAATCGTGCTAATTTTTTTAATGATCTTTCTTTTTGATTTGGCTGTCCTAAGGATGATTGCGTTTTTTTTGTTTCAGTCCATGGCTCTCACAGCATTCTTCTTCAGACCTTTCTCACTTCAAGTGATATCTTTTTGAGTACAAAATGTTTTTCATGTTGTGAAAAGCTGTTTAACCTGAGCAAGACCAGAGTCTCTTGACAGCATCATTGCATTGCATCATGATATTATTATTTTTATTGTTGTGAATTGTATATTTTATAAAAGCTGTGTAAAAAATGTTGATGTAAGAATGTAGTGTGAGATGGCCCATTGAAAATTACGATATAACGTGACATGGTCACCATCATTAAATAAAGCTTTTACTACTAACACATAGAATTAAACGTATGGACATGCTTCAGGACAGTGTCATGTGCTATTATGGTGCATGTTGGAGTATCATTGTTTTTTGAGATGACCGTGGTTTGTGTTTTCTTTTTGTTCAGGGAAATAACTTTTTTCTCACTTTCACTGATTACTCTATCTAACATCCGGTGTAGATCTATTTCATTTTGCAATCAAGTCTACATATCCTAAATGATATTCACGTCGGAAATCTAATGCATATTATATGAACAAGGTTCTTCACATCTGCTAAATCGCACTAAGAACCTAAATTACAATGAATTAGCTGTTGGACCTTTGTCGCTCTTACTAGCACTGGAGATATGCCGTGATGCTAAAACTTCACATGTGACGATAATGCTTTATATGGTGTGGCGAAGCAAAACATTCCTACCTGGATCATCTTCGTGTTGAGTCCTTGGCCGATCTCGACACCGCCGTGGGTCAGTAACACAGAGCCGTCCGTGTAGACGTGGACTAGAGCTCCAGACTGACACAGAGAGTAACACGTGTTATACGCACTGACACAGAACCACGTGTGGTGGCACACCTACTTTACATATTGATATATCCACACTGACAGTAGCACTGACCCACACTAAAAGTGACACACTACATACTTACTTGACATATGGCAAGCACTGTGAAAGTGATACCGTACTTCAGTGGCGTGATAGCGATGCCACGTTTCTTCCAGCGGTTCTCACTGAAAGAAATCCAAAACAGTTACAGCTAGTGCAATGATACACGCATGCACGCACGCACACACGCACAACACACACGCACGCACACAATAAACGTAGTCTTTAAAAATTGCAATATGAATGCGACTTGAACGTATATCGTCAAGCTGCCACAGTCACACACACAGACACACACAGACACACACACACACACACAACAAACATAGTCTTTTAAAATTGTGATATGAATGCAACTTGAACGTGTATCGTCAAACTGCATCTGTTAGCGCGTTAGTATTTTCATTTTTATTAATTCTTACGACTATCGGCCATGCCTGTTGAACACGTTGATGTCGCTCTGTCGCTGTTCATAGTTGCTCTGTTTCACGACCTCCTCCCAACATCGACTCAGGTTACACTTGGTCAGCGGTTGGTTGTAGGTGGTCAACTCTCCTTCCTTGTACAGATTCAACTCTCGCAACTACAACATCACATGTAGGGGTCAACTCTCCTCCCGTGTACAGGTTCGTTTAATACAACTATAACATCACATGTAGGGTCAACTCTCCTACCGTGTACAGGTTCATCTCTCACAACTACAACATCACAAGTAGGGGGTCAACTCTCCTTCCGTGTACAGGTTCATTTCTCACAACTACAACATCACATGTAGGGGGTCAACTCTCCTTCCGTGTACAGGTTAATTTAATACAACTAAAACATCAAATGTTGGGGGTCACCACTCCTTCCAAGTACAGGTTAATTTAATACAATTACAACATCGCATGTAGGGGTCAATTCTCCTTTCTTGTACAGGTCCATTTAATGCAACTACAACATCGCATGTAGGGTCCAACTCTAGACCAGCCACAATTACTTACATGCTAAAACATTCTTACGTCAAAAACTCGACTACCTTAACCGGTGAAAGGTCGAGAGTATGTGCCGCTCTCTCCATCCATCGCTCACACAGGAAAACACCCTCGGGAGTGCCTGCACCACGCATCACTGTGTTCGCGGGCAGGTTAGTTTTGCACATGTAACCACGCACAACGACATGCGAAACCTTATAGCTGTTTTCGGCGTTAAACATGGCCCTCTCTATCACCTGTGGTGACCAGGCATGTAACATTAATACTCCGATTATAATTTGTCATCACCGCTTTCATGCTCAGAATAAACACATGACGATATTATCATCTGGCGTCTGTGAACCAATGTCTAAAATCAATACACTTCAATTCAAGTTGGTGTGCAGTTACTGTGTAATATCGTGTAGCGACATAACTTGCAAGATTACAAACTTGTATTGTGTTTCAAAAGGAGGGGCAAATAAATAAATATAACAAAATGGTACAAGAGTCATCAATAAGTGTAATTACCATATAGAAGATACCTTTAATAAGTCATGCATACAGATTGGTGTAACATATACCACGTTCTCTGTTGTTCATGTCAATATCAGAAGTATGCCTCGCCACCACCAACAATTTGGAAATTACTTTGCCAATCTCAATCACTCTTTTTCAATAATTGGATTCTCTGAAACGTGGCTGCAGGAAAGCAATGTTGATACTTATAACATTGCAGGTTATGGTAAATAACTACAGAAACAATAAAAAGGGTGGTGGCGTGGCGGTCTGCATAAAAGATTCGCTTCTCTACAAACGAAGAGAAGATTTAGACAAAAGTAATGAAGATATAGAGTGTGTATTTATTGAGTTGGACAAATGTATATTTACATATAAAAGGAACGTTATTATAGGAGTTGTGTACAGGCCGCCAGACAAAGACATAAATGTATTCAATCTTGCATGCTATTTTAAAAAATATCCATAAAGAGAATTGCCTGTGTTATCTCATGGGTGATTTCAATATCAATCTGCTAAATGTGGATAAACATGTACCTAGCTCAGAATTTCTTGAATGTATACCATGTCAAATATTCCTCTCATTAGCAAGCCAATTAGAGTAACTGCTACTTCTGCCACACTTATTGACAAAATTTGTACTAATAACCTAACTATAAATAGCACAGAAACCTGTTCTGGTATACTATATACAGATATATCAGATAATTTTCCTGTCTTCTATGTCGATAGCAATAGTTGTTCAACTTATGTAAACACAACATACATAACTAAGAGGTTTTATACCGATCAGAACTTAGCAAAGTTTACAACAAGTCTAACTAATGCTGACTGGTCTCTTGTTACTTCTGAGCTTGATGACCCAAATAATGCATATGCTGCTTTCTATTCACAGTTTGGTATGCATTATCTTAACTGCTTTCTTGAAGTAAAGATTAAACAAAAATACAGTAATAGGAAACCATGGCTATCACATGGGCTGAAGACCTCCATAAAATTTTAAAATAAACTATTCGCCTACTACAAAAAAAGCACCTACCCTTACTAATGAAACTAACTATAAAGCATACCGCAATAAGCTTAACTCAATTTTAAGAAGAGCAGAAAGAAATCACTATCAACAGTTATTAAAACAAAATCAATCAAATCTTCTGAAATCATGGCAACTTATTAAGCAAATAATCAATAAAAATAAAAAACCTCCCCAATCTCCGAAGATAACTATTAATAATCAATTAATAACCGATAAAAAGGTAATTGCCAATTACTTCAATAACTATTATGTTAAGGTTGGACCATCGTTGGCTGAAAAGATTACCAAAGATGGTATTGACCCGTCAATATATATTAAGCATCGAAACTTCCATACAATATTTATCTCCCCAGTTGAACTGAATGAAGTAGAAACTATAATCAAAGATCTAAAAATACCAAGCCCTGGTTGGGACTTAATAACTCCACATATTGTTAAATTAACATATCATACTTTCTTACTTCCTTTAATACATGTTATTAACTTGCCGTTAACTAACGGTATTTTTCCAGACGACCTGAAAAGAGCAAAAGTGATCCCGATATACAAAGGCGGTGACAAGACACTCGTAGACAATTACCGTCCAATATCGATTTTGCCAGTTTTTTTCTAAAGTTCTAGAAAAAATAATGTACAACACACTACAACAGATTAACATCTTTCATGAACAAACATAACATCTTATATGATTACCAGTTTGGATTTAGGAAGAAGCATTCCGCAAACATGGCTCTTGTGCAACTAGTAGACAAAACTTACTAGGAGTTTTTCCTGGACTTCAGTAAAGATTTCGATACAGTGGACCATAAAATATTACTTAATAAACTAGAACATTACGGCATTAGAGGAAGAGCACTTGCCTGGCTGGAAAGTTATTTGTCTAATAGAACGCAGTATGTTTTATTTGATGGAATAAAATCGAACATTCAGTCTATATGCTGTGGTGTCCCACAGGGATCAATAATAGGCCCACTGTCATTCTTAATCTATATTAACGACATTTTTAATATATCAGATATCCTATTTCCTATTATATTTGCTGATGATACAAATGTTTTTGTCAATGGTAACAGTCTTAGCGAGCTAGAAACTGTGATGAATCATGAACTGCAAAAATTTGTTATTTGGTTAAAGAGTAATAAACTATCTTTAAATATCAGTAAAACACATTTTATTGTCTTCAAATCAGTAAATAAAAAGGTATCCAATCCAATTGCCATCCTTATTGATAGACTACAACTTACTCAAGTAGAAAACACAAAATTCTTAAGAATTTTAATCGATGCTAATTTGTCCTGGACTTTTCATATACAGTATATAAAATCTAAAATAGCCAAAGCCGTTGGAATTATAAGTAAAGCTAGAAAAACCCTGAGTAGATCATCCCTTGTAACGTTATACTATACATTTTTATATCCCTATCTAACGTATAGTGTCGAAGTGTGGGGAGGATCATATAATACACATCTTAGTTCTTTATTCAAATTGCAAAGTATGCAGTTCGGTTAATTATGTCAGCTCCATACAGAGCGCTCACAGACCAACTCTTCAAGAAGCTGTCCATTTTACCAATAAGAAAAATCTACGAATACACGGTTGTGCTGTTTATGTACAAAATCGTTAAGAATAATGTTTCCGTCAGTTATGACAAGGATGTTCATTAGAAATAACGAACTACACGAACATAGGACACGCAACGCAGAATTACTACATGTGCCGATTTCAAAAAGTAATGTATTATATAAAACCATTAGATATCAAGGTGTTAAATTATGGAACTATATGGCGACAACAGTGGATTGTAATTATGCATTAGCAACGTTTAAACGTCAACTTAAGAATTTTTTGCTAGTACATAATATTAATGAAATATATAAATAGCATTCTTTGTTGCTATTTTACATGAAGTATTCATGAAAATAGTACTGTTCTGATTCATGTTTCTGTTTTTCTTCTTTCTTCAATCACACAAATTGTTATCTTGCACCATGGAATTTGTATTGTGAGGGCTAATCAGCCACTCGTGGCTTTATACCCTCATTACAGAAACCATGGCAATCTATGTATGTAATTGATTGGAATGTATCACAGTTTCTGTAATAAACAGCGGGTGTTTATAATAATGCATCATCACCATATTCATATATATATATAAAAACACGTGTGTATTTTTTCAGCCGAACTAGATCATCAATGCACCTACTATTTGTGACATATCCGAGGCGTAGCCCCCGTTGCAGTAGAGGTCCAGCTCTAACGCTTGAATCAGCCCTGCTCTTGTGAAGCCAACCTGGAAAACACAGAATCACACACATCCATCAAAGGTTTCAGAGTTTGTACTAAAACAAAACAATTGCATATAACATAACATTGCAGAGAGAAATGGGTAAAAACGAAGATGACACAGCAACATAATGTAAGTACGAAAATGCATAAATTGACTGGGAAGTGTTAACACGATCATTATATGCAATCATACAAAATACTCGTAATAGTACTTTAAAAATACATACTTATCTCGCCACACAATCTCTCCACAAACCGTTGCACAGTTCGGGAGAAGTTGTTTATTTTCTTACCAGAGACATTAGAGCTGGAGAGGGAAAGGGAGAGAGCGATACGTGAGAGAGAGAGAGAGAGAGAGAGAGAGAGAGAGAGAGAGAGAGAGAGAGAGAGAAATAAAGATAGAAAGACTGAGAGAAAAATGGGAAGAGAAGGAGAGACAAAGAAAGGAACAGGGACAAAGAAAGCAATGAAAGGGAACACATACACACTCTCACACGCACATATACACACTCTCTCCCTACCTACACCTCTCTCTCTCTCCGTTTCTCTCTCCTTCTCACTCTCTCTCTCTCACACACACACGGAGACATATACACGCACATACACACACAGACACACACGCAGACAGACAGACACACGCAGACACACACACGCAGACACACACACACACATCTACAACATTATATCTTGCATACCTTGTACCTTCCCAGGAATGGGTGTCTACTTCCTGTGACATTCATATCTTCCGCTCTGTCCAAAGAGCATCTGACCGGTCGCTGCAACCTATCATATAACACGATATACCAACTCGAATTGTACTAGGAGAACAACACGATTTCTAAGTTGTATCAGTTCTATCCAACATACTTCACATTACGCATATGTTAAAAAACATCAATTTGTCATCAACATCCTTTTTTGACTTTATATGATATACTATCATCGTCACCGTAGCCAATCATATGACTCAACTGGCAGGTAAGGTTTTTAAATATTTACTTACATAAATTATCTTAATAACGTAGTGCCTTACTTGTTTGCAGCAACAGCAAGAGGCAATGCTACCAAGGCAGGATCGGATAATTTCCCTCCAAAGCCGCCACCTGCAGTGCAAAGGTGGGTCAGATCGACACGTTCAATTTGGATCATGACTGGGAAAGTGGGTTAGGTCGTCACGATCAGCTAGACAGATCACTTGGAACGTGGTTCAGGTTGATATGTTCAATTGCACACATTACTGTAAAAGTGGTTAAGTTCAAAACGATCATTGACTGAAACGTAACTGAATGCGAAAAGTGCACTTTAGAATAAACACCAGACAACCAGAGTTGTGTGAGGCATGATGGAAAGCAGACTGAATTGTATTATGTGAGAACTGGTGTAAGGCAAGTATATATCATCTCTTTCTAGTAGCCATCGACTGGGTCATAAAGGTAAGTTCTTATATAGCGTAGTATTCTGTCTTCGGGACTGCTCGAAGCGCTTTATACTTTACTCGCTAGCCGACCTGTTCAGTTGGGTCATGAGTAAAGCCACCAGTGATCATCCAAGAAGACTCCAATGGGTACTAACGGGATGACTCAAAGACACAGATTTTGCGGATGATATTGGCCTCCTGTTACACTCTCAACAAGACATCCAAGAAAAAACAGGCAATGTAGACAGGACAGCAAGAACAGTTGGTCTCAAGATACATCCAACCAACACCAAAGTCCTACAGGAGGTGAACGCCTTCAAGTATCTTGGCAGCTTCATCTCAGCAGACACAAACATAGAAAAGAAGATCTCCGTCAGGATCGGTATGTCAGCACAAGCCTTCTACAAAGTTACTCACAAACATAGATCCACTACCTTGCACACCAACACAAAGCTGAAAATATACAGAGCAAACGTACTACTATATGCAGTACTACTATATGCTTCAGAAACACGGACAAACAATAAAAAGATCGAATGCCGACTCAGAGGTTTTGAACGAAGGTATCTCATGTGACAAACAAGAACATCTTGAAACACACCAACATCAACGACGTCGTTGATGAGTGAAACGAAGGAGGTGGAGATGCCTTCGCCATGTTCTTCGCATGGACATAAACAGTCTATAACACGCACTCAAATGAACACCACCTGGACAACGAAAAAGAGGCAGACCACAAGGCACCATATATGCAATTGTTGCCACACGTAAGTAATATTTGAGACCCGGAGGAATGGATAACACGCTCTATAAGAATGTGCCTTTATAACCTAGATACATGTAATGTTATGATATGTCCACCGCGATTGCTTTGCCATGTATACCAGACATTCACGATAACACCTTTGATAGCGTAAGCACATTTTCTAATTGTTGCATTCACCAATTAATTGTTTATAATACATTAAGTTCAAATACATTAGGGTTAACTGGTCTGACTGCACTAAACAGAAATGATTTGGTTGAAGCTGAGTGGAAAGGTGTCACCATATGTCACTTACCTAACCTCTTTGATTTGCAAACAATTCTGTTTCTTGGAACGCCAAGCGTCGCAGCAACTGTTTGCTGGTGTAAAGAAGTGTTAAGATAAAAATATAATACACGGACATGTCATTGTAATTCATGTTTATCAAATCTTTATGGATGTGGGTGAAGTCGTTAGGTGGGGATGACCTCCATCGTGATCGTCACTATTACACAGTACAATACTTGAATGGACCCAACGCACGCACGCACGCACACCTACACGCACGCGCGCAAATACACACCGAGAGAGAGAGAGAGAGAGAGAGAGAGAGAGAGAGAGAGAGAGAGAGAGAGAGAGAGACAGACAGACAGACAGACAGACAGACAGAGAGTATCAAGTGACAGAGCAAGACGAACAGGCGGAGATAAGTAGAGACGGTGGACGGAGAGACGGCGATAGAGGCATAGTATAAAAGTTACTCAGAAGAGTGGGTGATACATAAATTAACTCTTGTACACCCGATAAGCCAATGACGTCATTGTCCACTTACTTCCTGTCAACTACGTTACATGACAATTGTTTTAAATCACGATGTCTTTAATGTTGTCTTTATGACGCTACCTCGAGACTGCCACTGAGGTTATAATGTTAAGCCACAAAGCACATTGGATACAACATTCACTAAACATACTTGTATAAAGCCTGCAAACTGTGTTGACATCAGAAGTGTCATTTCGTTGTCCTCTCCAGAGGGCACTGCGATGCCCGCCTGCTTTTCGAGGTAGAAGTGTTCCTGCCCGCCGATGTAGGCTTCACCTTTGACAATGACATCACTGGTCTTGAACCCTTCCGCGACGTCACCGTTTCTCAAGATGAGCGGATCAGACGTTAAGAAAGAATTCGTCTCTATGGCTTCCTATCTCAAAAAAGTCAGCGTAAAGAAACATTAGGGCCTACAGCTACAATCCTTCACACGTAGACATAACAGAGAATAGGACACTAGATTGCCAAGTAAACCTATGTGTTTAGCATTTTATGAAATGGAACAAAGAGAGCATTAATCATGTTATATTTGTCGGAATAGTTTTATAATTTTATGTATTACAGTTATATCTGGTATGAAAGTATTAATTATCAACTTGAGTTTGCTGACATGACATCGAGCATTGATGATCAGGCCATTTGTTGTTGACCGACGATGTGTGATGGTGGCATTGTTATTCTTAGTTTACCGCACAATTGCAACACAAGTTTAGATTTATGGACTACATCGTCATTCTATAAACTTCGAATTCTTAAGCAGACTTGAATTTTCCAGGAATAAGAACTACCAAAGAACTATGTAGTCCACAAACTAGTAGGCAGGAAATACATGACTCAGTGGTGGATTTTTATCTAGTTCTGATTTACTTTTTGTTCCTCTAGTTAATACCAACTCTGAAACTAGGGCGTTCTCTGTTGCTGCACCGATTGTTTGGAATTTGCTTCCTGTTATTGGTAGATCATTTGAAAATATTACGTAATTCCGCCGTCCTATTAATACCTTTTTATTGTGTTATAACTTTACGTATCCACCTCTGCACATTGGCGTTGAAGACTCGAATATTGTTTATTGAATTTGAACAGGCTAATCTCCCTGTGGACGGCCTCTCTCCACTTGTTGTACTGTTGCACCGCCACGGGTGTTGTTATCCCTTCCCAAGTTCCCTGTGACGGCCTCTCCCTCCACTTGTACTGTTGCACCGTCCAATGTGTTATCCCTTCCCACGTCTCCCTGTTGACGGCCTCTCTCTCCACTTGTTGTATTGTTGCACCGCCCCATGTGTTATCCCTTCCCGCGTCTCCCTGTTGACGGCGTCTCTCTCCACTTGTTGTATTGTTGCACCGCCCCATGTGTTATCCCTTCCCACGTCTCACTGTGACGGCATCTCCCTCCACTGGTTGTACTGTTGCACCGCCACATGTGTTATCCCTTCCCACGTCTCCCTGTGACGGCCTCTCCCTCCACTGGTTGTACTGTTGCACCGCCCCATGTGTTATCCCTTCCCACGTCTCCCTGTTGACGGCCTCTCTCTCCACTTGTTGTATTGTTGCACCGCCCCATGTGTTATCCCTTCCCACGTCTCCCTGTGACGGCCTCTCCCTCCACTGCTTGTACTGTTGCACCGCCCCATGTGTTATCCCTTCCCACGTCTCCCTGTGACGGCCTCTCCCTCCACTGGTTGTACTGTTGCACCGCCCCATGTGTTATCCCTTCCCACGTCTCCCTGTGACGGCCTCTCCCTCCACTTGTTGTACTGTTGCAACGCCCCATGTGTTATCCCTTCCCACGTCTCCCTGTTGACGGCCTCTCCCTCCACTGGTTGTACTGTTGCACCGCCCCATGTGTTATCCCTTCTCACATCTCCCTGTTGTCGGCCTCTCCCTCCACTGGTTCTACTG